>DWQT01002432.1:0-14179 GCA_018244895.1 Myscelus amystis hages | reverse complement strand
CATTTTATGCATTAAAACGCGATGCAGTGTATATGCAAAATGTTAAACGTGACGGAAACTTGTCAACTACACTAAACTCTTGAACGCAACGTGTTCACACAGCGGTTGATGCGACAATAAATATTGTGTTACAATAAATTTACCATTTACGGACACTCAGGTTCACACAGAGACATTCGATGTATACACTAAGAGTACGGTGTATAGTGTCGTAGTCTGAACCGGCCTTTACAGTGATAAACAATCACTTATTCATACTTTAATGTACAGCTTTGTAAAATAAAAGTAACTAAGTGCGAACTTATTGCTTTATTGTTACACTTTAAAAGTGAACGCTAAACTATTCAGTGCATGAGGAATTTTGTTATAATGTAGTTTACATCGTATATCCGAGGATCCGTGATTGCGTGCAGGTTATATGAGATGTAATATAATGTTAACAAGGCGATTTATTTGCACGCGGACACGTTAACGATGTTACTAATAGGCTTGTCGACTCTCGGACGCTTGTCTCTCCCTTAATGAGCTATATGCGTCTACGAATCCCGATTTTCATTACTGTTTCTCCATGTTACGCACACTGTTACTGTTACCCACTGTTTCTCTACGTTATCTGCAAGAAAAAAACAATAGCGGTTACACGATTATATAATTTAATGAAAAGTAAGTTCGAAAACTTAAAACCTTCCCATTATGAAAGATGAACCGGTTTAGAATTGGACCAATAGGAAGGTTGAAAAGAAATGTCCAAAAATTTTGTAGTAGTCGCCTAGGCTTTCAGTCGTATTTGACGTTGCTAGATTTTATATGTACATGCATCTTCACAAAGCTTAGCGCTACAAATTGTTTCCAGTTTATAGCAAGAAAGCAATAGCAGTACGTAATGTACTTTGATTGATACTGTAGAGTTATTGCAAGTATTAACTTTCATAATACAGCAATTATATATGATGGGTAGTTCGAAAACAGTAAGGAAGCACTCAAGTTGTGCTATAAATTTTAACGATAAATTTAGCCTCAATTGAGAAAATAGTTTGAACATTATACGTTTTCATTCGGTGAAAAGCTTTCAGGCTAATACACCAATTTTATGAATATACGTGACTGGCCTGATCGAGTAAGTACTCGATCTCTAAGTAAGTCTGTAAGTAAGTCTCTGACTGCAACAACGGAGGTTCAGGGTTCGATTCCAATTCAGTATAAGCATTTGTGTGACAATCACATTGGTTTACTCTGTATCTAGTTGTGAGAAAAACATCAATTACATCAATTAGATATGAGTATTATATTGTATGTGTAAATGTATGTTCAGCAGCTGTCCGGTTACCATTACGCAGGTATGTAATTACATAATTTGGAATGAGATCGCCGTGTGCGGAATTGTCCTAATTGTTGTTATTATTATTATTATATTAATATGTGGGTCATTGCGTGTAATTCATGCGTATGCGTGTCTAATACAATTTATTGACTATTGATATCGTTTTGTGGCTACACAATAATGCGTCGAATGGCGTCAGTTTAGCGGATATAACTGAGACATTTATTTTTGTAAAAGCTTTGTTATCTGCGCGAGGATAATATTAACACAACCCGCTATCCCGAAGGATGCTTATGAATCTCAATTTATACCCTCAACCCTTTCGCGGATTTATTCCGTGGTATGTATTAAGCAAGAACTAGTTATAACCGGTTTATAATAGACGTGTTAACAATTTGACTTATGTATACATTATTCTTAGTTATTCAGTATATTATTCATTTCAGGGTTTTAAAAATAGTTTTTTTTTACTAATAAACCAACAAATATGTGGACTAACGTAAAAAAGATGTTTTCATTGAATGGGTTTGGGTCTGAGTTCGATCCTGGCACCCACCTCTTACTTGTTACGTGCGTTTTATAACTAAAATTTAAATATCACTTGCTATAACGGTGAAGAAAAACATTGTGAGGAAACCTGCACACTTTAGAGATGTTATAATATATTCTGAGGTGTATGAAGTCTACTGATCCGCACTTAGTCAACGTGGTACACTATGGCCTAATCCGTTTCAGTAGAGGAGACCCGGTCCAGCGATGGACCACTAAAAGGGTGGAAAAAACCAGATATCTTGTGAACTTAAATGTTAAGATCATAAAATATAAAACTCCCGCAGGTGATGCGGGTACGCCTTCCGAGATACGTTATGCCTTGAATGCGGGTATGGTTTTTCATGTGCGGTTTTATGATGCGCTGCCACAAATACCCAACTTTGGCACATTTATTCACCTACATGTCGAAAAACTGCGGTTTAAATTAATATCGATTGTAAGTGTTATATATTTACAGACTGTACAGCATAATGGATATGGATTTAAAGGGATTGTGCTCAATCTTATATCTTACTGAGTGTTAAGTACTTTTTGAATTCCCGTAGAGTTCATTGCTACGTTGGGCATAATAAATCGGCGTGGATACGCGCGCGTGGGCGGCGGCGAGCCACAGCTTCGCTAGTCACGTTTTTATCTAGGCGATATCGATCTGGGATTGTTTTTTTCGATCCGTTTTCGTACATCGTAAATCTTTTTATACAAGGTTGTGATTTTGCGCGTTGCTCTATTAATATTTTGTCGTGTTTACGCGCACATGCATTATTAATTAGTCGCCGTATATGTTTGTAGTCTATAATTGTGTTGCATGTCAACATTTTAAAGTGTTCAATAATTTACGTAAACATGTTTTGCTAATTTAATTTTAATGTAATTAATTCACGTAAAAACAAAGGTTGTACACGTTAAATATAGATTAGAAAATAATTGGTTTATATCCGGATTAGAACCTTATACCGCAACCGCAGTACGAGTTGAGACTGCGATCGCTAGTATTTTTAAACCGGATATTTCGTTTGTCGCAATTAAATAACATACTGTATAATAGGGAATAAGTGTCGTCTTATCCTTGGATAATAATCCCACCAAATCATAAACATTTTTGCTAATTGTTTTTGAATATTGCGTTAGCTAAAAAAAGTTTGATGTCAATTCAAAGGTTAAGTACTAAGTATTGTAAGGAACATAGTACTTATGGTTTAAATACCGATAAGGCGAGTTCAAAGTTAAATATTTAATCTTTGAACCCTATTATTTTTAATCTGTACCGGTCCCTTATTTTTTAGACGTCTGCATTCTGAACGTGTCTTTGAAAATATATTTTTAAATTCCTCTCCTGACCTTAATTAGAATACATCAAAAATAAACATGTTGGAATTGGACAGAAATTAAATTAAAGATAGTGATATATTTACTGAACACTCCATTCTGTGGCTCTAATCGTCTCAATGACTTTCATTTATTTAATATCCGACTGCCGGATGTGTCAAATCGCGGTACGAGAAACGGAGGAAGTGAGAGATCTAGTTTATGTATTCGCAATTAATTTTGGCCTGAATTATACCAATTTATGAAAGTATATCAAATTATCGTCACCACCTGCGCTGCGTGAATACTGGGTGATGAACATAGTTGAGAAAATCCGTTCTTAGTCTATGAAATATATCACTACATTATATGTAAATGTAATTTTATATTTATACTAGCTTTTGCCCGCGGCTTCGCGCGCGTTAAACTCTTAGCCTATACCTATACGAGTCTTACCCTATTCCGTGAAAATTTTCTGCTATAAATGGCATATTTACATTCATATACTAAATTTCTACTTATTGCCATCATGAAATTCTGAATTGTAACGCGTGTAAAACGCGTTTACATGTAAAACCTTCTTGTTGAATCACTCTATCTGTTAAAAAAAAACCGTATATGAATTTAGATATTTCTAAGATAGCAGAACATTTTTACGCTATAGGGGAAAGGGGAATTGTTTTACTCCGAATTTAACGCGCGCGTAGCCGCGGACACAAGCTATAATAGTATTTACCAAAGTACTCATTATGCCACTATTAAGCCGTGTAGTGAAGACAATACTTGCCCGGTATCTTCTCTAAACTTTGCCCAATCTTTCAAATTAGGAGCTCGGGGGATTTCCGCGGCTAAAGCTCGACAAGCCTCCTTCATAGTATTTTCTACTATTTCCGCTTCTTGTTCTGCTAATATTTAAATACCAATACATTATATTATTCTTACTTATATATAAATTATAAACCGAAATATGATAAATAAGTACATTACAAATATAAAATTACATTTATATAGGTGTACTAGCTGACCCCGCAAACTTTGCTTTGCCATATAAATTATTTTTAGACGTTCTCATCTCTACTCTGTGGTGTTTACGGGGTGAGAAGTGACACCGGCAGACGCCCGGCGGAAATAACTGATTGTGTGGTAGCTGATTAATTGTCGACCGACGAAAGTAGAAAATACTAATATCTCTATTAAAAATATAAGTTGGCTGTAGAACGGTGAACATTTAGGGCTGCGTGTATTTTTTAATGCCGAGACATAAAAAACTAAAAAAAATTATCCAAATAAATAAAAAAAACTTGGGCGTGGACCACCCTCAATATTCAGGGGTATGAAAAATATATGTCGACCGATTCTCAAACCTACCCGATAAGTACACAAAATTTCACGACAATCGGTCAAGCCGTTTCGAAAGAGTTTGGCAACAAACACAGCGACACGAGAATTTGATATATAAGATAGTCATATCAATACAGGGGTACATACATAATAAGGATTTTCAACGGTTATAATCCTAACAAATTTCTTTCGCCTTTTCTACTTTCACCAAACTTACACTTTCTACTGGTCATACAAGTTCTTCTGTTGTAGGTACCTAGGCTGGTTCGAAGTTCTTGCGACTCTTTCAACGGCACTCATGGCAAAATTTTTACCTAAACTTGAATTAATAATTTTGATAATACCACTCACTACATCTACTTTCATATCACTTCGATTTCTGATCCCATTATTCCACACTTTATCGGCGATTGATACTCACACCGCACATGCCTCTTATGCCTTAATGGGGTAGGCAGAAAGCACCGAGTGCCAAGTATCTCAGTCCTTACAAACCTGTCGTGCTTCATCCACATCCATCACTCTCTTCATCATACACGCCGTTTTCGGAAACTCTTGTCTCTTGCCCATCAGCAAGTGTCCAACCTATTTGGTCGTGATAGGACAGTCTTTGTCTCCCTCGGCACCTGCGTCCATCAACACTCGCGTTGTATATCTGCTTTGTCATTCTTTCATCATCCATTCTTTCCACATGCCCGAACCATTCCATTTCTCATTTTCATTACTTACGATATCGCATACAAACATTCAAGATTGCTTAGTAACCTACCTACGAAATTAGTTACATCGATCGCTTATCCTGTAAATTACTTTTGAATAATTTTCTTGTCATTGAAAAAAGTAAAAAAATAGGAAGTCAAAAACGTTAAAACTGTTTCCTAATAATTATACAAGGCTTTCTTTAGATTGATTATACTTTCCTGTAAAAAAAATCTATATTTACAGATCACGTAAAAAAGAACAATTTTATTAATATATTGGTATAGACATGTGTATTAATAGCATGAATAATCGATAACACAAGTGCTAGCCGAGCTTCCGTAGCTATTTTATAAATTGAAACCATGTTATTCCCAGTTTGAACTTTTAGTTCTCGATTTCTTTGAATATCTAGTGTTTTTATACAATTTAATCAAGAAAAAAACTGTTTTCAAAATAGATTAATTACCTACTTGAATAAGATTTCAAATTTGTAATGTAATTGACTTGGGCTAACGATTGTTTAGCAATCAAACAAATAGAAAGAGAAAACTCCCTGGATAAAGGCCTCATTGACATCACCATATGAGTACACAAGAATTTCATTTGCTTTCTGCGCTATCAGCAAACACCATTTTACAAACACGTTTTAATAAAAATGTTTAGATACTTTTTCATTACTATTTAAACGTAGCATTTCTTAAGCCTTGAAACGTAATCGTAGTAATTATTAAAGAAACTATGCGATATGTAAATATTTAAAGTACAATAAAGGATCAAAAATAGGCCATTAATACCTTAGCGCTTAGAACAATTTTATTTTTCTTTGTAAACTCTATAAACAAAACAGTCTAGATCTAGAGTCTAGAGGAGGTAACCTCTAGACCCAATCTAAAAGTGCAATTTATGTATTAAAGTAGTAGCTACGTGAATTTGAAAGATGTTAATGTAAAAGTTTAAGAATTACCTACCAAAATCAGAAAATTTCCGATAAAAGTCCTCATTTTAAAATGAGTAAATTAGAATTTTGAGAAATTGACCCGGGAATAAAAGGCTATATATACATTATCTCTGAATTGTAATTTAATTCTTATTTAACTAAAACATATAAATAAGCCATTATTATATAAATATATATTTAAGCCACTATTATATAAGCATATAAATAAGCCATTATTATATAACATAAATAAACAATCTGACACAAGTAACATACCATAATAGATGTAACATCATTATTGAATTGTGTAGTCCCTCTTATTTTGGTTTTTTTTATTATACAAATAACCTAAACATTTACGTGGCCTTCAGCGTCCTCATTAGTAAATCGGGTTTATTTTCGTACTATCGAGATATTTATACGTTCAATTCAATATTAAACCACTATTCAACATAACTAATTAGTTCTGCAATAAATAATTAAGATGTACCTAATGTTTCATGATTCTCTTTCTGTGGTCTTCGCAATGCCTGCGTGAGGTTGCCGCACACTGTGCCATGAGATGTCAGTCTGCTACCGCTGCATCGCCATTTTTCGTCTGTTCAAAGACAAATGTCCAAATAAATATACGTACATATTATGCTACGTAGTCTACGCCGACCGTTTACTCTTCGAAGACGGTTCCACGTTGTAAAACATTGTTGATAATATGTAGATAACACATTAAGGCCAAACTGCTACCTTCCGGTTTTGACATGATTCGAGTCAAAATTGGTTTCAATCATATAGACCTATATTCAGTACTATATTATATATAAAATTTAATGTATGCCAGAAAATGATGATAATAATATTTTTAAGGGCTCATTTTGTGCTCAATTTGATTAAAGAAATTTCAAATCGATGGGGGCTCACCCATAAGCGTGTTAAGTATTTGGAGCCTCGTAGGTGCATCAACGTGACGTTGCAGTGCGGTTCGAGGTCGTGGAGGCAGTTGCACTTTTGCCGGTCGGTTTCCTGAATTCTCTGTGGTGGCTGGCCTTCGCTTTGGCAAGAGTATTTTTTTATGAAAGTCATTTTCATTTTGATTGCGACTTTGATCTGAAGTTACCTGCGTAAAATAAAGAACTCGTTCCTATTCAGAATATCTAGGAATAAATAATAAAGAAATATGATAAACTAAAAAGCCATTTTTAGGAGATTGTAACTATGTGTAAATTATTATTTCCAACTTTACCTCATTTGGTCGCGAGCTTGAAGCACCGGATTGTAGCTCAAATGTGGTTGCAGCAGCATACTTGGACAATTCTTTGATTTCCTCTTCATCGCTCTCACCAGATTCCGTGTCCGTTCCCTCTTCAAATAGAACCTCACCGTTTTCTACAATTATATACACGCATTTATGACCAATAAATATCAAACCTTAAGATATCCTTTCTGAAAATAACTTAACAGATCATGCATAACATATTTTATGATACTCTCGTGGAAACATTATACCAACCGTCGGCATCCCCATGTAAGGGTCGGTCGTCCAAGCTAACCAAATTCGGCAGGGCTTCTGCCATTCGGGTCCGATACTCCATTAAGTCCGATAATGGACATCCTCTTAGCGTCAGTCGACGAAGTGAACTGCAGATGCTCAACATCCAAAATCTACTTGATTCTTCTATCGGATTACTGACACAACGAAAAATATTTAAATAAACACAATTACTCTCATTACTTTATATTAACCAACATCAGTAAATAAATTTCAAATATCACAAAAGTTACGATTTGCAAATGCAAATGTTGATTTCTGAATGTAATCACTTACAACAAGATACACCTACTAGAATTTTCTGTCTGTCGAATATGTCTATCAAAATAGTTTGCAGTATATAAGGTTTACTAGTTACATATTCTATGATTAATCAAGCTATCTTAGTAACAAACAAACTCTTTGAACTCACTCTGCCAAATTCAATGTATGCAGCTTCTGGAGGGCTGAGACTGGTTGTGGGTCTCGAAGACGATTACCGGCCGCATACAATTCTCGTAACGCACCTAAACCCCATATACCATCTAGAGACGTTAAGCCACATCGGTTCACGCTCAGAATCTAAAAACATCATCTTATTGAATCCAATCTAAAAAGGTATAAACTTCAAGTACGATATGAAATGTAATATTTACCGTACCGTAGAGAACAGGAAATTATAAAATATAGTAGACATACTGTGCCGAAAATCTGTTACTTAAAGCCTAATAATGCTTAGCAAGAAAACGTTTTAATTGTTATGATAGACAGAACCTTTTAAGACACAAACCTTCAAATGAACCAAACCAATGCCAAGATCTCGCAATGACGCCAAGGCACTGCCATCTAAAGTTAATGAGCGAAGCCGCGGAGCGAGGACATTGAGACGTCTTAATCCTACCCTTTCAGCTATTACCCGCAATTTTGCTTCTTGAATTCGTAGAACTTCTTCATCAGTAGTAACTCCGCTGTATTGTTTCTATTTGAAAAATATTAAAAAGGATACAATAATATTGAACAAAAAAGATTACATCGCAAAAAGGGCTCTTCATTTACGACTAAAATGAAAATTTATCATTATTAATTGAACACATCAAAAAAGCATTTCAGCCCATTTTTTACATAAATTTTAGCAGAGCAATGTTGAAAGTTAAAAGAAAACCAGACGTACAGACAAATGTTAAAAGAGTATTTTAAATGTCAGATGATTTTTTTATGACTTTTAAAATGCCAATTGCCCATTACTTAATAATATGGGACTTTAAGTTAAATATGCTACAGGCATAAATTAGAGTATGGTTAAGTTCTTATTGACTGCATCTATATATGTACGTCAACATTATCTGAAGTAGGCTTTTGCGTGGAGGCCTTAAGTAGACTGTATAATAGTTAATTCCTCGATTGCGATTACCAAAGTATATAAGCGGAACTGAAATAACCACACTATCTACAAAGACAAAGCTAACTCCGCATTTATATTTAAAGATAAAATGCGTAGTGGTTGACTGTTTATAAATTTGATGTAAAACCCTAACACTACTTACGAGCAGTTCTATCAATGTCAACTCGCGTGGTATTACAATACGTCTGTACCCGGGCAGGCGACGTTCTAGATCGTCTTGCCCTGGAGGTTGATCTGGTTCCGGCGGCGGCAGTGCCAGCGCCCTGGTGAAAGTTTTCATAACTAATCTAGTTCTTTACAATCAGATACGAACTCTATGAATTATGGCCAAAAATACTGGTGCCTTGCCTCAAAAATTCATATATTTGCTAAGTCAAGAGCTGCTCTATATTATTAAAACTACTGATATGCATTATACAAAGCAGAGAACAATCAACGTAACAAAATTTAATCAATATGTTTATCAAAGTACGTTGACTGTAAAAAAGTTAAGTGAATTAATTTACAACTTTTTCAATACTCAACTAAATAATAGCATATTAGGTATACAGTGCTATCATAAGAGAGAGAGAGATAAAATCATTGCCAACTAAGCAGAGAAACTGGTTTATTTAAAAACTCAGAAACAGTGACGCGCTCGGGTTCGGTGCCTACTTCTTTGCGAAGTTGCCGTGTAGTAATGTAATACATACTAACGGGATACGCGAACACCGTTACAAAACGAAACACGCTAAATGATAGTGTAAGCTTTATCATTTGCTGTTATTTCAAGCATTTTGCACATTCTTAGAAATGAGCATTTAATGTGATAAATTTAAATCGCAACCGTAAATAATTTTAAAATACATATACATACATGTACCTCGACCGATTACGTTTCATGCTACTTTAAGCACGTGCTAATTTCTTCTTATTAAACAACAGTTATTGATAATTTAGTGCGCTTCTCACTTTATGGAAGAACTTATCTGATTTCAGTCAAATGTAATTGATTTAATTACCATTGGTCACGCTATAACAGCTATTTACCTACACATTTTATAATGCTGAGCGCATTGACTGAATTAAATTATTAGATGAGTCAGTAAGGAAAAAGAAATTGATCAAGCATATATACCTGAATAGTGGGGTAATTTGTATATTTTGTGGTTCAGAAGAACTTGCACTGGAGGTTTCTGAGGGAGAGGGGGAACCAACAATACTTGGGGTCCTCGGCGCAGAACCCAGTTCCAAGCAGGGTGCTTCATGACCTGGCATCCTCAATACCTTTGAAATATGACTTGCGTTTATTATAACAAGTAAGTAAAACTTGAACTTCTACGATGAATAAACGATCATTAAATTTCCTTTTATTTAAGTTTTTTAACGTCCCGCGGACATTAGAAATACCTAATTATGCCAGGTTGGATCTCGAATAACTTTTGACTGTTTATTCTTATGATATTACAATTGTAATAATGATTTAAGAACTGTATTAAAACTACTACATACAGACCCAGGTAATAAAATGATGGGACTATTTGGACTAGTATTTTTTATAAATCAACTTTTATAGTGCAAATATATTAAAATATGAATGAATTCCTAGCATTGTACTTTACTTTCAAAGCAAGTTTTGAAATTAATCAATTTAAAATCAATTTTCTTGGACTTTGACGTTCCGGTCGCAGACGGAAGCTGGCGGAGAGGCAGATGCAAACTATAAGTAAACGATTCCCCAATCCGCAGCAATCTCTTGCTGCAGGATGTCGGAGGTGGTTGTGTCAAGCCCTCCTACAACCCCCATAATTGAGGCCTAGGCGTTAGTTGCGCCCCCGCAATGTAAGGAAACTCTTATTTCCTCACGTGCAAAAAAGATCTCCCTCAATGTACCAGACATTTATAGGAAGAGAAACATTTCTAACAGAAGGACAGAAACATTTCTAAGGCTAAAGGCAAAAAAATCTGTTAAATGCTGATAAAATTGCCCTAATGTTACAATTTTGAAGGAATGTTTTCAAACATTACTCTATGAACTTACCAGGGCTTTACAGTTGTAGTCCTGTCCTGTATCTTTTAGTGAACTTTAAAAATATCATATTGAATAATAAAAATATGCACCAAAATGGTATTCCAAAGTTGCGAAACCTTCAAATCTAAATACAAATATACTAAGCTTTCTGAATAACAAATTAACGGTTACGATAGCAACCATATATCATAATTCTTTAATACGTTGAATAGTTTTATCTAACAACTGTTAATGAAATTATATTAATCGGTTAGGACAGAAGTTTTTAATTTTCAGAAGTTCTTTTTCATGCTAAATGTTTGTTTATATAAATCATCCCCTATTGCACCTTCTTCAACCCCAGTTTTCGCGATTAAAAGTAGCCTATGTTCTTTCCCAGGGTCACGACTATCTCTGTACCAAATTTCATTAAAATCTGTTCAGTGGTTAAGGTGTGAAAACGTTATAGACAGACAAACAGAATTATAATCACATTTATAATATTAGTAGGGATTAGAACCCAAGAAGCTCAAGCGAAATCCCAAGCCCATTCAAAGGATAAATGACATAAATGTATAAAAGAAAAATAACTTAATTTTTGTATGTAATAACTTATTGGAGAAGCTGGAGAGCTGCACTGAAAAGAGCAAACCCAATGCGCATCAGCATTCTCCATAGATACTAATACACATATATAAAATTACATTGCCATAACCTTGCTGTCTATCTTGGGCGACGCTGATTGCGTGAGGTAGATACATAGATTTATATATTATTATAAATAAAGTATAGTTAGTTCTTTGGAACCTATTATCCAAAAAGTATGCTGTACAAAAGAAAAAATGTAAGCAAACTGAGTCTATGGCCTTCTATCTCCCATAGAGTAAAATTTAAAAGTCAAATGTCGTTTTCATATTATTTTTGGCGCCAACGCTAAATGATAAGTTTATTTAACGTGAATCTGACCTTACGGTTTAATAGTTTTTGTCTAATTATTTTTTCAGTATTAACCATTTCAAAGTACCTTGTAAGTATTGCATAGACTGGGAATAGCCATGGAAAACACTTATAAACAGGATAATCCTGATGAATACCAATATTTAAATCTCGTGAAACAAATAATTGAAACTGGTAAAGTTTCTTTCATTTAATTTCTTAATTTTAACATTTCAACAAGAATTGACTTTCCAAACCTAGTTCTTTTAATTATTTAGGAGAAAGAAGGGACGACAGGACTGGTGTTGGAACCCTGTCGATATTTGGCGCGATGCAAAGGTACTCGTTAAAAAATAGTACTTTGCCACTTCTAACTACTAAGCGTGTATTCACACGAGCCGTCATAGAAGAATTGTTGTGGATGATATCAGGGTCCACAGACAGCAAGGTACTTGCTAGTAAGGGAGTTCACATCTGGGATGCAAATGGGTCTCGCTCATTCCTAGACAATTTAGGTTTCACTGACCGAGAAGAAGGTGCGTAATATTTGAATTCACGTTATTAAATCTATTGTGTTCAGATTATTAGATGATAATTTATAACTCTGAAATTGGTATTGAAGAAAGATTACTTACTTTCTTATTATTTATACATTTGTCTGTTATAAATTTGTCTGTTTCATGTAATAATGTTACAGGCGACCTAGGTCCAGTCTACGGATTCCAGTGGAGGCATAGTGGTACAAAGTACATAAATGCAAAAACAGATTATCATGGTCTAGGCATTGATCAACTGCAAAATGTAATAAACACTATAAAGTGAGTATTATATACTACCCGCAGCTGTAAGAAAATTCATTCCTAAACTTGTGTGCACCTGAGAGGGAGTAATATAGTAAGCCCCAGGCTTGCTCCTTGTTTCAGTTATGAATGGGGGTGTTTCATTGCAGTCAATGATTTTTGGGTTATTCTATTAAAAAATACATATGAGAATTTTTTTATGTGAAGAAAGAAACCAATAAACACCAGTGGTGACGAGCATCAACTATCTAGCATCTATCATCAATGAACATTTGTAACTAACATGTAATAGGATTGTTAGTGTGATTGTTGGTTGTGTATAGATTAGAGAAGGATAGAGTAGAGTAGAATAGAGTGAGTTGGTTATAAGTGATAAGAATTAGTGAATAATTATCTCCCATTAGTAATAAGACTGCAGGAATGGGACTATAACATTAGTGCATTTAGTTTAGGGCAATTAGTATTAGTATCCACCTTATTGGAGATTGTTCAAAAATGCTATGCACACCATTCAAACTGTAACAGTATGTTCTAATAACAATTGGTTCACAGTAGAAATAGCTGTGATATTTCCTTGGACAAATAAATGTTCTACCATCTAAAACATATTCAGGTAACATTATCTTTTACAATTACAATTATTTCAGAAATAACCCAACAGATAGAAGAATGATAATGTGTGCATGGAACCCTTCTGATTTAGATAAAATGGCTCTTCCACCTTGCCATTGCCTCGCCCAGTTCTATGTTTCGAATCAAAAGCTGTCTTGTCTTTTGTACCAAAGAAGTGCTGATATGGGTTTGGGGGTGCCCTTTAATATAGCAAGCTATTCTTTGCTAACACATATGATTGCACACATAACAGGTCTGGAAGTGAGTATTATTTATTTTATCAATAAAATAATCATACATATAAGACAAGAAATATTTATTGAGATAGTATAAAGAGAAAGGTATTCCTAATTTCAAATGTGCAACCTGATAAGTTGAATTGTGAATTGGACTTACATATACAAGTAGTTCAGCCTATTCATCACATACGTTATATAGTCATCACAAATTATGAAGCTCATTTTGCCGTTTGTCATTGAAGTGCAACTGGAAATGTTTGTAAGTAAATATATTCCACCACAACCCTTAAAGTACTGTCTCAGAGTTCATGGCTACCACCAAATGCTCACCATCACCTTAAGACACCATACAATGCTGTTAAATGTAAGATTTAATTAAGGCACTTCACAAAAATGTGTTAATCCTACTTAATATTACAAATGAATTGACTGGCCGAGTGGTTGAGCGGTTAGAGACCCTGACTGTGAAACCGGAGGTCGTGGGTTCGATTCCCACCCGGGACAAACATTTGTGTGATGA
>DWQT01002431.1:0-14179 GCA_018244895.1 Myscelus amystis hages | reverse complement strand
ATGTATGTTTATCAGCTGTCTGGTTACCATAACACAGGCATTAAATTGCCTACTTTGGAATCAGATAGCCGTGTGTGAAATTGTCCTAAGATATTATTATTATTATTTATTAGTTTTATGAAGCTTATTAAACTGTCAATATACTATCATATTGAGTCGTTGAAAGAATAAATTGTTTTACTTTTATACTCTAAAAATTACACAAGTATTGAAAGAAAATTGGAAAATAACATAAAACAGTGAAGACTTTACCACACATAAGACTGTCTGACGTGAAGTACAATAAGAAACGGCCCAGTCACCGCGTACCCGAGTATATTCGTACTTCACGACACATCCTTTTGGCAGCTGTGAATAAACAAAAAGGTTGAGCGCCGCACGCTCGTGAAATGAATGATCCGGATAGTGAACTGGCGGCTTTACCGTGACACGTTTCAACGACGGAAACTATTCATTATGTTCGAACGTCAGGAGTGTAGTGTAAAGACTCTTTTACAGTGGGAAATGTTTAGAACGAAATTATTAACATATTAACAATTATGTACGATTGAATGTTACTGTATATTTCCGTATCAGGTTTCTGGACCGAAGGGTTATGAGTTCGATTCCACTAAACAAAGATTTGTGCCAAATATGAGTTTAAGATACAATTCACAAATTTCCTTTTGAAGTAAATGACTCAAGAAAAATTGTTTTCAATACTAACAAAATGTCATAAAAAATAATGTTAATGTTACTCATAAGTTTGCGCTATTATACACACTACTAGTATACTACTACAATACTATACATACTACATATATACTATGAAAATTTAGTAGAATAAAACTATTTCAGTGTGCGTTTAGCTTAACCCCACACACGGCACGGCACACCGCTTACTACACCCAACATTTTTAGGTCACCATTAAATGCCCCGATTACATTAAATTTACAACGCATTGTTATTAAAATTAGTTACAATTAAGCTATTTTGTTTTACTTGTGAAAGAATAACGCTTTTTACACAAATTCGTTGCGGCACCGTCTCGTTTTTACCCGACCTTTTTCTACGGGTTATAATTATATTAATTGGGCTTATTGAACGGAAAACGTTTTTAAATGGGGGTGATTTTTCACTAAAATGCTTCTGTTTTCTTTCTGTCGGTTTTCCTAAAGGCGCTAAGGGCTTTTGTGGTAACTGATGTTCATTAATGTTACCGCTTACATTGTATAATATCTTCGATAATATAAGACTGCACTGCGGTTTACTGCAGGAATAAATGCAGTGGCGATCCCATTTCAGTAAAAACTTAGACAGCTTACATCCTGTACAGCTGGCTTGATAATTCTAATTTGTGTTTAGATTTGTGCAGGTAATATTAAGCACTACCGTTTTGGTATAAAGTATTGGAGGAATATTTTAAATTATCATAAATATAATATGTTAATGTTTGTTAATATTTTTGCAGAAAAGAACACTTGCAGTATTCATTTTTTTTTAATAACTGCATTTCTGACAGTATGAATATAAATATAGTTAATTGTTATTTTCATGTATTTTATTGTGCCAGTCTGGTTTTATTTCTAACCAATCATAATAAATTGGTATAGACAGAGCGTTTGACAAATTTCGAATTCCGAAAACCTTATAAAGATGACCGTTGATTCTAGTGATTAAATAGTTAGAATAATTAGATTAGATTAGGCGAAAAGAACAATTGGACGCGCGAATTCTGTTCGGGAATAATTTGTAACGAATTTTTTATATGTCCGCGGCATAAAAATAAAGCGCTCCTCAACTCTGGAGTGAGTTGGTTTCAATAAAATTCCCCAACGGAAAATTCCCTGCATTTTTCATTCAACTTTTATCTCTGATGGACTGGGAATATATTGCGGGGAGTTCGTAAACGTTCACTTTGGCCAATGTAAGCTTGCTGTAAGCTATGATTATTATGTCCGGTGAAACAAGTCCATTTTTCACGCTTTTACTGTAAAACCATTACAATGTTACTAATGGAGAATTTTTGAATGACAATTACTATTGATTATTACTTTGACACTACCACTTAATTAATGGATTATTTATTATATTCATCATTATTGTTTTTTACATTTGTTTAATTTCATTTTAATATTTGTATGCCAAAATTGATACAACAAGCGCGTAACAATATTTGCGTAATATTATGTAACATCTCTATAACCCTATTGAAAAAGAAATTGGAATTTGAATTTAAATATTCCTTTATCAGCAACACATCGCTATTTTAGCGATAAGGCAACCATTGTCCATACATTGTTTTCTGTTTCCTATTATTCATAACTTTATATAATGTGGTGTTTATTATAATAAAGAGTTATTTTACTGTATTTTTTTTTCATCCTGTACATTGTCCATTAACTGGCCTCGTGGTCGAGTGGTTAGTAACCCGCCTTAAAACCGGTCGTTGGTTCGATAATTACGCGGAACAAAGATTTGTTTAATGAGCAAATTCGTTTGTTCTGTGTCTGGGTGCAATATAACTATAACAGCCAGATAATACCAACATATTACGAGTATATATATATATAGCCATCTGATCCCAAATACGGCAGAGCCTGTATTATGACCAGACAAATGATAACCTACATACATATGGGGCCCATACTACTACATACATAGTACAGAGATTTTGACTGGCATATTACGTAACATTTAAATTTCTTACATTCTCGTAACATCCGCATTGTCTGCTATAAAATATTAACATGCATTAATTAAGTCTCTTTCATAAAGATATAGTGAACATATATAATGAATTGGACCATTTCAAATTCACAGCAAACTTTGATTTAGTGAATGTATAACTTACTCGTATATTCGCTAGTTGAGTCTTGGATATCGGTTGCATCTGATACCTAGTGCATTCATATTAATATCTCTGCCTGGTGTTGTACCTAACGCACTGGCTCCTTGTAATGGGGAGTTATAGTTCCAATTTACGGCGTTTGCATGGATATTGGGTGTCAAGAACAATATTCAGTGTTTCGGTAACAGTGAGGCAAATTGTAATATAAATTTATTACTACTACGGATTTTAACGTTGAATTAACACGTCAAACATATACGATTTGAACATATTTGAATGTGGAAATTTTGAAGCATCAGTGATAGATAGACTGGCAATTTAGCTTGCAGCCTTGATATTATTTCCCTGTTAATGTACATACATTTATGGGCGTTAAGATGAAATAGCATTTGATAGGCAGTTAGGCATTAGTTAGGAAATCTGCACTTAAAGGAATGATCTTTTATGCGTGTTGTCTGGCAATTGGTAATAAGGCAGCCTGATAGATGACTCTTGATGATCATTATAATGATGCTGCTAATAGTGATGATGGTGAAGATGATAATGAAGAAGAAGAGGATATTGTTGATGAACATGATGATCTTAAGGAAGATTTGAATAAAGCGTTAGTAGAAATAAAACTGAAAAGTAAAGTTATTTACTTATGGAGTAACAAATTGGTAGAACCTTTTATCTTGGATTCATATTTGGAAGCATGTAATACTGCTCTTAACCAAATGTATTGCATTGCAGATATTAAAATCGTAGCAATATCAGTCCTCCATGAAAAATGCCTTTACAGCTTGCGAAACTGCTACTGCAACAAATATCGATGCTTAGCAGTGACTGTATAGTTAAAGATAGCCTGAATTCGCATTAGTCACTTAAAATATAGGTTCTATAGTCACAATCAGACACAGAGACGCATTAAGAACGAAACGCATTAAATGAACATACTGATTAGGTTGTGTGTATCGCACTTTAGACTCTGATTCTTAATGCGTTAAGTTCAATTCGAGATTTATCACGTAACAAAACTACTAAATAATGTAAAGACTCAGAAATTTGTGTCGTTGCAAGCGAGTGGCGATTTAGGGGAGTTTAAACGAAGTATAAAGCAGTGGGATAATTTAAGAGAACTATAATTAAATATTTTAAATATGTATGTAACAGAACTCCAACTGTAAATAGCATTAAAACAAAACTCTTAGTAAGTAATCTGACATGCCTCATAGTCCTAGACAATACTGGTGGGCATGTATATTTAGGTAATCCATTTGAAATCAGCACTACCTAAACCTAAAACCTTTATTCTGAATGAAGAATCCATAACCCAATAGCAAAAGAGCCAAACTGAAAATTCTTCAGTCAGACTAATTATTTATTTGTTTAGCGCAATGAAGTATTTCTGTTTCTCTAACATCTCATTCGCTCAGACACAAACAAGTGAGTGACGAGTGAAAAATTCACGTCGACTCGCTCATGAGTCGTCCAATTCAATTACCGTTAATATGCACTTAATTGTATCAACTTTGCATACTGTTTCGTTTTGCAGTGCAGTCCAATAATTAAGTCGGCCTCCGCTGATGGAGTTGATATTACAGGTGCTTATACTCGTATTAACGTTTAATTCGTTGGAATTCGTTTGATAATTTAATATAACATGAATTTACGTATAGCTATTTTTTTTCATGACACCTAAGTAATGAATGTGAATGATAATCAAAGAACGTTGACCAATGATGTTTCAAATAGGAACAGAATCCTATCCTAATCATGAGGACTGTTTTCCATTACAAACGTAAAATACGTAACATGACCGTCGACTACAATCCAGGAAAATGACAGCTAATCGAAAACAGTAGGACTTTCCTAATATTGGTAGTCATAACAGGCTTTCAATCAATATGAACTAGAATAATCGGTTCCTATGCTACCCTTATCGAAAGTTCGACAACTAAAATTCTAAACAGATGATATATAGACATATCTTAGATTATAAAACTGACAGCCGTTGATTAATCTTCTTGTAAATAACGCCAATTTAACTTAAAGAGCAAGTTCGTGAATGGCAGACGGTTTTTATGAAGCTTAACCTTTGTTGGCTAATATACCAATAATAAAACATGAAATGCAGCATTTCTGTACACGTTCTACAGAAAGTACATTAAATAAAATAGTCGTGAAACATTTTTTAACTTACTACAAACTTGGATAACAAAAACATTGTAAAAAAGCAATTTATTGCGCAACTCGTCTCAAATTACTAATGAGGCGGATCTGACGCCGGCTTTCCATGAAGTTTGATACCTCTCATTATTACTTTAAATCCGATAGTTTCCAACATCTCGCGAATGCAGTTAAATGCGGTTCGATCTGAAGTTTGCTTGATTGCTCGTTAATTAGGGCTGTTGCCGCACTAAAATATATAATCTGTACCAGCATTTTAATTTTACGTATTTGTAACTGTAAAATTAGTTTTATCATTTAACTCTGTCATGGTATATTTTATTTGCAAATAACAAATGTTGCACCTAACACTTTGGACATGCTTTGAAGTTTTTTTTAACCTGTCTGCACTATGGGCCGCCATCTTGTGTCGCAATTGTCATATTCTTGATTGGGCTCAATCGGCCTTTTCATGCTCAAGCCTTTGCACGTAAGAGCTCCTGAACACAGATTATTTGACGTTTCTGAGCCGATTTCTTTGTAAATGAACTTCACGGTCATGCGTATACACACCATAATGTAATATATTGTTAGAATGTGTAAAAGACAGAACATCTAAATGAAATTATTATTTAATAAAAATGTTTTCAGATCTTTAAAAACAACTCTCCTTAAATTTGGTTATTATACAAATATTATCAGAACATGCAACAACTATTCAAAAACGTGATATAGGGAGCATGAAAATTCAAATACAATAAATTGGTCTCTTACTTTTTATTTCCTTTCTAACCTCGTTTTCAAACAAAAGAATTCTATTGTATTTTTGTAACCTGACTGTTTGAATTTGCATGCATGACAATTGTAAAATGCGTCCGTCACAGAGTTTTTGTTTAACTCTATCGACAGTTTGTTTTATTTTCCTTTTACTGAATTTGAATAAACGGCAATAGATGCGTGTTAGATCTTTAGTACGTCACATGTATGTTTCTGATTACAAAGTTTGTTTACAAATCAAATTCACCATCAGGAAACAAAGATAACGTAAAACCAAAAAAAAAAATATTTAAACATTAAACATTGTTGAGAATTGATAGCTTGATCCATTCATAATTTACAATGACAATAGCAAACTAGACTTTGTTGAGAATCGAAATGATTTCAAAATTGGAATGCTTAGTAACTGGCGAATGCGATTTTCCGTAATGATTATTCGGTAACCAATTTTCGACAACTTTCACAAGCATTGCTCGTTAGGTAACTTCGCTCGACGTTTTTGGCTCAAGACGCTGGAAAAACTTATATCCGATAGGTTTGTTCTTAACCTGTATAGAAGTAACCCGTAATGGAAGAGTTTCCAATATTGCATGGGACAACTGTAGTGAGAGCAGCAGAATTTCTAAAACAATCATATTTTAATTTAATGAATGTTAAAGATATCAATCATTTCTAATCCGCTTGAATTTCTCTATGAAATTATTTGTAGTATCTTTTCAAAAATAACGCCTTTAAACTCATTTGGAATGCTTAGTTCATATGATTTAAAATCGCGCGAATAGACATTTCACATAAAATTGTTTTCTCACATGTTGTGACAACCCTAATGAGATTTTATAGACTGTCATAAATAACTTTGCAATTTAGTAACTACCAATAACGGTCGTAACAGATTTTCATTTTATTGTTCACGTTACTCAAAGTTTAATTGACGCGAAAATGTAATGAGACGACGCGTACTTAACTGACCGATTTACGTTGATTTGTATCTAATTTGAAGTTGTAGTCTAATTACGATTTTTTCTTTACCCTTACGCAGTAAAAAGCAAAATATGGAATGATCTGTAATTTTGATATATCTTCAAAACAACCTATTTTTACGCAAATAAACGTCTCTTTCTTTGTCGTATCTCATTTCTGTCTCGACATAAACCATGCATATTTGTAGATAAATTTGAAAGAAAAAAAACCGTTTCAAACATAAGTTTTAAGCATTCAGGCGTAATTTCAAGTTCAATTAGAGATTATTTAAAATTGCTAAGTTCAGTTGACCGGAAAATAAGAAAATCTTCTTTCAAAACATTTGAAGAACGTTGTGTACAGTGAGAGTTATGATTCAAGGAAATTCGAAAAAACTTTGTATCCAATTAGATCTCACTTTATTAGCGAAGCCGTTGTCCAAGAAATCTTACAAACTTTCTATAACGAACCTGGCCTGCTTTTACATTTTGATTAGATTACATTTAACAGCATTTGTGGGCAAAATTTGACATATTTACTTTACACTCCAACAACTATTTTGGGACTCGAATATTTTATTGACCTCACCATTCACGCCAATGTCAAACCTATCATAAGTACATAAAGTCCAAATTCATTCGTAGACGCACTCCTCTATTACTGCTATGATATAGTTTGGAGATTATGATGCGATCATAAATACTTCCGTCACAATAACTCCGTATATGTTTCAAACAAAAGCCTTCATATACGAAGTAACAATGAAGAGGGTAGATTTAATTTCGTTTACAGGATCAGACCGGATAGTTCTCAGTTATTATCCTCTGATTTCAGTGTTCTGAAAACAATGGAGGCCTCCGGAGGCCTTTCTTGAGTGACAAATGGATGTAAGGTACACTTCCTTAATCCGGTCGGCGTTAAGTTTAGTTCCAGTTGTCATACGGGACTTTATTGCACCCAACATTATGCAGATATAACGGTGAAGTATATTAATAAATGGGACAATTACTCACGGCTCTCTGATTCCAAATTACGCAGCTAAATGCCTGTGCCCGATAACCATTATCGGACAGCTGATAAACATGTTATATATATCGCCTAAGTAATACTTAAATATACTACTGGCGTGCCCACGCCTTCATCGGCGTTTGAATTTAACAAAAATGTTATGGATATGATTTGAAATAAAAGTAGCCTAATTTACTCCTAGTTACATCAGCTATCTGTCAGTGAAAGTTCCGTCAAAATTAGTCCAGCCGTTCCAGAGTTTTGCCCGAACAAACAGACAGACAGATAAACAGAGAAAAATTGTAAAAAATGTTGTTTTGGTATTATGTCACGTGTTTGCATACATATGCATTTAGTAAAAAGCGATAATTTTAATATTACAAATAGACACTCCTATTTTATTTACTAGTATACTCGTAGATATAGGTATATTATACACTTTAGTAAACGACGTCTGAATGTAGAAAAGCAAAATAAATTTGTCAGAAAAGTCGCCGATGGCAATGGCAGTCATTGACATTATCTTTGCCTTTGTCAGAAACAATAAAATATAGGACAAATGTTGTATAATAATTTCACTTCATTGGGTGAATTACTGGCAACAACAATTTAAGTACATAATAAATGTTACATAATTTACCACCTTACTGCTTCCTTTCTGCTGTGACTGTAACAAAATTCGACAAAATATGTTCCCGTGTTTTTCACATCACACACAGAATACATAATTCGTATAGGTACACGCTATGAGCCTAAAAGGATTTGGAAATAACCACAGTCTACGCTAAGTCACTGTAGCCCGTTGGGGCTATACAAACAAACCTCTATTAAGATCTCTATTGTTTGTTGTATAAATTGCTGAACATAACATTGTTATATCAATGTTGATATTCTCAATAATGTTAATTAACTAAAAATGTATAAAACCTTATAAGGATTACTCAATAACATTACATTATAAATATTTTTAAGGTCCCAGAACCGAGAAGAAAGGAAAAAACAAGCCCTTATCATAAATATTCAGTGTCCCGAACAGGAGTCGAACTCACGATCTACAGCGATAAGTGAGGTTTATCAACAAATTGACACAGTAACAATAAGGTAAACAATGATATTTACATACCGTGTTATTGTTAGCAGAATAAGAGGGAATTCAATTTTGCAACATGTTAATTGTGTAGCTATGGGGTAAAATAAACTATTCTGTTCCATCTTTTGAAAGCTTCGCATAGGCAGTGTAAATACGGCGTGTTATTTTACAATATGTTTGCCACATTTGAATCTACATAGTCATATCGCATGATATTTTTGTAACACAAGGTTAAAAATGAATGGGTTTGTTTGTCATAAACCTTTCATTTTATCCTTCCATTTCACCGAAATGTGATGCTGAAAGAAAATTTGAGAATTTAATAAGTTGATCGAAATACGACATTATATTTGTAATTAAAATGCACACAAAAAATTTATATGAAATATATATTTGATTTCAACATTTGAACTTTTTAAAGGATAATGTTTTCAGAGGAATGCTCTTATAATGATATCATTTTACACTATAATCTACCTTTCAGTGCACTGCCTTGAGTGTTATTCGCGTGACTTTAACCTTCTCGTTATGAGAGTTGATTCGAAAGAACAAAAGAGTTAATGCGCCGTACTAAGACACAGTCCATTATAATTTGAATTTAAACGACCTTACCTAAGTGAGGTTTCAATTCAATTGTACGAATTGCATCGTCGAAATGAACCAAATTGTGTGCCAAGTAGAACAAAATATATGTATGTATGTACGAGTATGTAAGGCACAAAATGTATTTCGTGTAGCTACGCGAAGGTTGCGAAGAAACTCGTTGGGAAGGTTTTCAGGGAACTTCGCTGTAACTTGACAATTGTGTTACCGGAAACTAGTTGCGGGTGGGTGCAACGGAACGAAGGCTTCGGTAGTTTTCTGTAATGAAAAGTAAACAGGCAGGTAAACATTGAGGGGACGTAAAATATCCGATTTTTTCACCTATAAACCTGGTATGAGGAATCAGAATACGAGAATGAAATTAATTTTACATATATACATAACCATCACGCCAGGTCCCTAACGGGGTAGGCAGAAATCACACTAAAATTAATTTTAACATTATTTCCACCGTCACTTTTTGTCTGCGTCCAGAGCATTAGTCAAACAGACATTAGTCATTAATACAGCTTCCTAGCAAATGAGCCGGACACACGCTATTTCTGCTGGTGGTGAACGAAAATGAATCTTTTATTTTGAATACAACCTAACTACGTAATCCACTTAGGTAGCATTCATTATCGGTGGGCAATCGTTGAACATAAATTCATACTTATGGCCGCTAATACCGGCCTGCATTCACACCGCATTTAAAGTACGGTGGGTGTCGTGCATTTTTATTACTTGGCGTTGTTGGCGCTGTGTAAAGTTTTTTTCTTTTAAATGGATCTGCAATTATTTGCTGCCAGATAGACATTCGTTAGTATGCGTTATCATGCGATTTTGCGATTAAATAACGAATTTTGAATGGTTACCACACACGATTATTGTGTGACGTTATATGGAGCGGCGACTACACAAGAGGCGGCCTAGGTATAGGCGACCTCAGAAAGGCTTAGTCCTTAAGAGTAGCCATAGCCACGCATGGGACTACCTCACTGCACACGTACTGACATTTACTAACACGGCTACTGTTAAGTCATTTCTATTCCTGTTATTATTGAACAGTTAGTCACGTAACTGAAGTAATTATCTATACATGGCTAGGATATGCTCATACTAAACTTACAAAGCGTGCGTAAGTCCTAAATCTTGTCAATAAATTTAATATCATATTATCAGAGTAATCGTTACTCATCCAGCACCTTATCCCCAGGTGTCGCCGTTATTTATCATACCCCGACATCACGCTATCAGACTAACGCTATTAATTCAATAGCTCAAATTATCAGTGACAACTTGACTAATGACCTAATGAAGGTTATCTAGATCGTTTACAACATGTCGGCTAATATAAGCTGGGATTAAACTTACTGCAATAATCCTTCCGAACTATTCATTATCAAGCCAAATACTTAGATACAGATTTGACTAGTCTCTTCGTCAAATGGTTGGAAAACCTTAACTGCGAATTCGAAGGTCGTGGGTTCAATTCCCACGCATTACAAACATTTGTATGATAAGCTCGTTTGTTTGTTCTATGTCTGTAATGAAAATGGTTATATGTAGTTTATCAGCTTTCTTATCACTGGGGTAGAGGCTGTGTCCAGTTTGTTATCAGATGCCGTGGCTGTAGGTGATCCTGAGATATTAAAAAGAGTACTTGCATTGGATTTAAGAGTTTCCGAAACCGTGTTTGTGAAGACGGTTATGAATGTATAAAAAGCCCGTCTGGTCCGTGAGAATAGCGATAATTGGCACTGGGTCATCTTATCTACCCTTTTAGCGACCTGGCGTGATGTAAAAATAGCAACAGCCCTTTTATCCTTCCACCGTTGACGTGTCTCCTTGCAGATTGAAAACGGTAAGATAATGTGTGAAACGGGCAAAGTGTGCTTTAAATATCTTGGATGACATTATAGAGAAATGTATGTTTGTGAGGGTACCGAATATTCATTAATAGAAAGCCTACGAAGGTTATCGTATAACCTTTTGCAGGAAAAAAATAAAAAATATATTTGTTACAATACAATAATATAATGTTTCGAGTTTCACTCTCATAACGTTAATTAACCTTTCTAGACAGTGTCTTCAATATCCTTAATGCCTAGCAGCGATTGTCCTTGGTATATATTATTTTTATATAACACAGGTTCATCATATCTCCTTTAAAGAACAAACACTGTAGTACATTCATAACAGGAATTGGATTACTCATTGTTTACGAACGGAATATTTTTTTTTGTTGCCTTCTAATGAAACCTAACCACAAGTACACTAAAACGATCCATTTACATTGTCAACAGTTTCATTAAATATGTTTTATCTTCATCTAGTCACAGCATCAAAAATTATTATACGTATTTGAGTACTATGTTACTGGCAGACTGAAATTGTCTGGTTCCAATTTGAAAGTGATTTGAAAATAGAATTGATTAATTTTAATTTCGAACACTTGGATCAAATTTTCATAACCGTCTCCGTTCTTCAGAGGGCACGTCAAACAGTCGATTCCCCTTGTTGTCTTTTGGTAATAACCGTAAAACTTCGCTCGACGTCTTTAAGATGGTTTGCTTACTAGCGCTTGTAATCGGTAACATTAAACATAGCTTCTGGAAACCAGTTTTCGAAATTGGCAAGTATAAAGGAAGGAGTGATGTAACTAGAAAAACCACATCAGGTCTGTAACGATAGAAATTTCTGTAATTAACTTCCATCTGAGGTTGAGCGGTATTTGATGAAAGGCACGAAACGAGTTTTCGTTCAAAACTGGCAACGCATTGGCAATTCGTCTGGTGTAACACATGTCCCATAGGGGACGGTAATCACTTACTATCAGTTGGTCCGTCTTCTAATTAGGTTGATTTAATAACAAAAAAGTACGATCAGTCCATTCTGCTACAGACTTTCAAAAGTTGTATTACAAACTTCACTTATAACAATAACTCCAAACACGATATACAAAATAGAATCGAGATATTAATGAGAACGATTGGAGTAGTGTCAAAGGAACTTGTATCGCATCGGAAATCGCGAACTCAATTCAGCGACGAAACGATTTGCTGTAGCTGAAATGTTCCGATGGAAAGCTATTTCGTTTTCCGTCTGAGATATTGCTGTTTTTACTTATAACGTTTCGTAGTATGCGATTAGATTGCTCATGTGTGGCGTTTTAGATTCATTGTTAGACTTTCTTATCCCCTTTTTATTGGTCAACTGCCGGACATACTTATCCTGTCATAGACAAGGCTTTAAGCCTTAGTCAACAAGTCAGAGATGCGTGTCAGAATGGGAAACCAGATCCTCGTAGTGGGAGGCTGAATTTCAAACCACTAGAGTATAATTACTTAGACATTGCGTTGTTAGATAGTTCGTTAAAAAGACTAACTACGGGAGTCGTTTACGTAAGGTCAGCAAGATCAATAAACATCTTCCAATGGCTAGCTCTGGCTGTTTCCGGCTACTGGCTTTTTATTGGACACATATAACTAGGACTCTTCAAGGCAAAAGCGAATAGGTTTTTTCAATGCCTCTAAAACTTATGCTTCCTTTAAGGACGTTTTGATCAGGCGTGGTCCCAGCGGAGGTGAAATCAACGTAAATATATGGTATAAAGGTAATCCAGGACGATTTTATAATAAATCGCTTTAACGCTGACAATTTAAAAGCAACACAGATTAGAACAATCATAGCAATACCAATTAATTCTCGACTTAATTTGATCGTTCTCATTGCAATACGATTAAAGCGTGCGTTTCAGGTTAATGCATACATTATTCCTAATTTATTATCAATTCATGGTTCAAACAGAGCCTGTTACCCTTAAGTCGCAGTCTGAACTGCGAACGAGTATTACGCGATAAAAGATGGCCTTAATACTATTTACGTCTTCGTCAAATATATTTTTTATTGACTTACTAATTTTTAACTTACAAATTTAAATATCGGTGAAGGAAAAGATAAGGAAATATACACACTTTAGAGATGATATGAAAAATTATAATGTTTCATCGCAGACCTGGTGCGTCGGCGCCATATTGAATAGAGTAATCAAATTTCAAGATGGCCGCCCCGCTGCCTTGTACACCACTCTTCACTGGAGTGACTTTGACAGTCCTTAGTCACTTTCTATGTTAAAATTCGCAAACACCGTCACACTTTTATTTACATCAGTATTTGTTACCGTATTCATAATTAATCAATTGTTTAATATATTAGCTTTAAGCACAAGCGAAAATTGAAGTTCTCATTGTTCCACTACAGTTCACGACACGACAATGGTTCATTATTTGAATTGAAATTTTCGCTGCCCGTCGACGATGTACCAGGTACCTGGATGCTGGGCAATTTAGATAGATCAAAACAGATAAGCGACTGGCCAAATGACATAGTAATATATAGCTTATGAATGTACATAGTAGTTATTGTAGTATATCGGTATAGTGGTTTAGGTCCGAATTCCTGGTCTGGACTCCTACGTAAATATCAGGCGGTTAGGGCGGTTATCACCCTTTTTATGTCTCACTGGAAAGGGATGCATTTAAGGAAAGCTTGGTACATAGTGCACAACGCAATTGTAAAGACTCGCGGAAACACGGAGTAGTAGCCAAGACATTTTTCAAATGTTTTAAAGCCCCTTTTAAAACCGATTAGGCTTAACGTTAGTTATCTGACGAAAGTAACGAGTATCCGATAAAACTGACGAATTTTTTTTATAATATGCAAGTAGCAGACGAGCATGCAGTCCACCCGATGGTAAGTGGCTACTGCCGCCCATGGACAT
>DWQT01002430.1:0-14181 GCA_018244895.1 Myscelus amystis hages | reverse complement strand
GTGCAGTCGCGCCGGGCATCAAAAGGAAAGGGGCATCAAAGTCGACGATCTTCAAAAATTCTTCAAAAATGTATATATCTAGACTACTGTGTTCTGAAATTTGAAATTATTTTAACCATTTTTAAGGGCATCAAGTCTTAAGCTGCACCAGGCAGCAAATACCATAGATAGCTACGCCACTGCACTATACATATTAAATACTATGTATTATTTGATTCGTATAACAAATGTATGATTTTAAATATTAAAATGTGGATTTTGAATAAACAAATACGAACCTAATATAAGTTTCATTCGAACATAAATAGAATCGAAATATTTCAATAAGTACTGATGTGGTACTTATATTTAAGAAAAAGAGCATTTATCCTCGTATTTCTAAATATAGCGCTAAAGTTTTATGAGTTCAACTTTTGTTAAACAACGCAAAACTTAATGAGCGCACCAGCCCCAAGACATATCTTCACATGTACACGCAGCTGTCTCCAGCAATATTGTTCTGTTTGTTTTTGTTTTTGTCTTGCAGAGTCGTTTTTCTTTAAAGTTCTTTTCACAAGCACCGAAGTTGAGACTAAATCCGAAAGAGTAATAATTTTCATGTTACGGAGCGTGAAAGGTTATGAAAACATTCAAAGTGTAGGTACACACGGATTTAGTGATTCCGTAAAGTAACGCACTGGATATCGATTAAATGTTTTAAGCTTGGCAACTTTATATCAGAGAACCGAGTTTCTGTATAAATTAAATTGCCATCTTTACCTTTGCAATCAACAATCTATGTACTTGTATATCGGTATAAACCTATATGTGTTTGTTTAGTCGCAAAACAAATATATTTATATAATATATGTAGTTATCATACAGCATATACATATAGTATATACAATATATACAATTTTGGTACGCCAATTATACATTACTTTATTTCAAATCATGAAAATAACGCGTTTTATAACAATGGCTCATTACTCGTATTTCTCATTGTTATCATTGAAATTTATATTCCAAAAAATTCAGAATGCAATTAATTCAAGTCAATAACCGCGAAATATAAATAATTAATAATTTTAAAAATGTATTCAACAAAGGCATTTCTATATTTAAACTAGGTACTCTTCTATTTACGACACTACTGGCATATATAAATTTCTTTGTAAAAATGTTATAAAGTACCATGTCAACCAATATTTCGATGCACTTACTATACAATTTATACGTTTAGAACGCGGTATTGAAATAGAAAACATTACTTAACATATTTGCATTCTTACGCGTATTTCGATTGGCCTATTTTAAATATACTGCACGCATTTTTTTAAATATTTAGCAACCGTTTAAAAATATTGAATTATGCCACGTCTTCGATGTGATATTTTACAAAGAAAAAATATATATTTGATTATTTCTGGATCTAAAGTTTTCTAAAGCAGATACTATTTAACTATTTGTAAATATTTTCCCCCAACAACAATGAAATTAAACATCACTTTTAAATTGAACTCCACGTTTTATTTTAAAATAAAATACATTCATATCAGTACTTATAATAATCCTTATTCAATAAACAACTTCCCGATGTGCTTCTGATTCCAGTATTTCTAGTGTCTTCAATGCCACAGATACACACAGAAACATACAAAAACAAATGCCTAATATCGACAATAATTCAATATCGGAAATTCCTATCTATGATTTAACGAAATCGCAATTACATACAAATGTTTACTCAATGCGTTACGATTGCAAACCATATTCTATATCTATGTTACTCTATTTCCAAAGCGTTTATCGAAAGTCGAATTTTACAATACATTGCATAATGTTAACACGATAATGGTAACAAGATTGCCGTATAAATAATAAGTTAGATTAAATTAAGTTCAAAACGGCGATATGTCGTGTCAATGGTGGTTTTCTTTCATACTCCTTGTCGATGTACGAGTATTTTGATATTGGTATACTTATCGACTTTAAACAAACTTTATTAATTTTTACTGACGAAAAGGTTGTTTTTTGGATACTTTGCAGGTACTGCTAGTCCAATCGCAGTATGCTGGGTGGTACGGGTCTCAACAGCCCTACCCGGGGTATGGGACGCCGCCAGTCGTCATAAGCCCGGACGGAGGAGACGACGGTCTTCGCGGCATGCTGCCAATACTGTTATTGTTACTACTTGACAACTTCGGTGGAAATGGACCTCGGCCAGGCTGCGGCGCAGGCTGCTGCTGCCGTTGCTGCTGCGGCAGCGGCAACAGCGGAGGGAGCAACATCCCAATACCGTATCCAATACCAATACCTATCAATAATCCTATTATTACGTAAAACTAATGACTGGAGTTTACCCGACGTAATGAAATACGATCATGTTGTCTCTAAAGTATTCTAACTTATAAAATAGTAATTTTAATTCGTATTAAGTTATGTTTGTTAAGTTTAAATAAACAAATACTAATGATTTTTTTTTCTTTCTTTATTCGCCTCTGATATATACTCTTATTATTATTAGGCCATCACACCAGGTTTGTAACGGGGCAGCCAGAAGCGCTGTCGAACCTCTCTGTCGTTACAAACATTGCTTTATCTACATTCATCACCTTCTAAATTAATTTATTGATTCAATTTTGATGAAATAGGAATATAGATCCCATTAAACGGATAATATTTTTTTTACATACTTAGCATCTGTTTTAGCAAAAGCGCAAAAAAACAACGTTAAAACATCAGAAAATTAGTAAAATGTAACAAGTAGCTGAATACACGATTACATATTATGTATCATCCAAGAAACTATTGAAAAGGTTTGGGAAATTCAATTGCTACATGAATCCATTTTCTAATACCGAATTCGTTTAATTTTAATTCTAAAGACAATTATTCACCAATGACATGTGCAGTTACAAAACAACCACACGTGCTTATGTCCGTAAAATACCATAACTTATTGCGCAAATTGCCCACTGACCGAGAATTTTAGAATTTTGAAACTGTCGATATATAAGGTAACTGCAATAACATCGCTTGGTCAATAGTGTAGCGAAATGGGGTGGGGAAAGTTAATGATAGTAACGGCATGTGTCCTGTTCGCGAAGGTACAGTGTTTGGCGAGTTAGCAAATATGTCCTAGTGACTGAATGTTTTGTAATCTGTTCACGTTTTAGGATCAAGAGGTGTCCGCGCATTACCCCGGCGTGGTGGAGTGTCTTCCGCAACTCACGGCGTACATACCGAAGCCCATCCAATCTGTCGCGCAGTACGTCCTGCCAGCATCTGGGTACGATTGCCACGCACCAGAGCTGACCAGCTACCCCAACCACGGCAACCTCCCCGCACCCTACGCACCTCTACCGCCTATCATCATTGATAATGGCAAAGATTTTTGGCATCATCTCCTGTACTTCCTAATTTTCGCAATGAAAAACAAAAAGGAGAACTACAACACGCCTCCTTCATACTGCGGATGTAATGGCAACTGCAGTTGTTGCGGATCCGGCAACTGCGGTTGTTGCGGATCCGGCAACTGCGGATGTTGCGGGACCGGCAACTGCGGATGTTGCAAATCTGGCAACTGCGGATGTTCCGGCTCTGGCAACTGCGGATGTTCCTGTGGCTGTTGTAATCGCAACAAACAGACCAACGTCGATAGCAACCAAATCAGTTCTGCTCCCACTTATATTCCAATTCCAATACCGGTGCCCTTCTATGCGGATGGATTCCCTTGTTTCGATGGCTTCCCCGGATTTGGGGACGAAATCACCGTACAGGGGCCGACATTGCAAGCGACTCAGGGAAAGGACATTAACGAAATAAGCTTAACTATAATAGCCGAGCAATGTAAATAGTATGTGATATATAGAATCACATCAATAATATATTGATTTGAAAAGCTTTTAAACATAGTATTTATTAATTTTATCATTGAAATTTCCTAAGTTATGTACAAATAAATAACAAAAATAAATACATACATTATTATGGTGTTGATAAAACTAACGAAAGTATGCACTTTATAAAAATAACTACGTTATGAAAAACCGACTTCGAAACTAAAAAGCAAAAAATAATAAAGATTTATTATTAATTGTATACTACCTATTATTTATATGTGCTATTTAATAATGGGTTTGTAGTCGGTGCTAACCCTTAAACAAATAATTATATTGTAATCACTTAAATGAATACGAGCACCTACTCCTCCTTTTTGAAGTCGGTAAAAATGTATTTCTCTGCTGTGCGTAAATATTAACTGAGTGATAAATATTTGAACTAAGTATGAGATATGTTTAGAAAAAAATTATACATATATAAATTAATGTTTTATAAAGAAAAGTATGCATAAACTGTTATTAAAATGTTTAATGGTTTGCAAGAAAATAAATTGTGAAAACTTGAGTCATAAGATAATACTTCCTACTTCCTCTTCTAACTTCAATTAAGTTACAACACTTTTCAAAAGGAATGAATCTAAATGAAACGTAATGAACTATACATTAGTCAGGGCCTTTGTAAAACAGTAATTCGCATTTTATTGAAATAATTGACGCAAAGTAACTCTGAATAGTAGAAATTAGGTGAAAAATTGAAACATAATAATCAAAGATTACATTTCTGTACTTCAGCTAACATAAGTTTCTTTTATAGCTACAAAAAATTGGTATTTTTTTTAAACAACCACAAAATAAAAGCCTTATTCTATTATTCGTTAGTTTCAAATTGGTTTAATTTCTAGCAATAGAATGTAGGTACATATACCTACTATTCACTTTCGAGGCGGTATGTCTTTTCTAAGCTGTTGGCTTAGGAATCAGCTTTAACGGTGTTACTCCAGAATTAACTGGATTTCACTAATAAATCTGACGATAAGGAAATCATAGAAAATCTATGGAATTTCGATCGGCAGAATTGTGCTAGATATTTATATGAGAAAAAAAACTCGTACCAATTTATTTTCGTACGTGTTTCGAGTAAAATCATAGACAAACAGCATTTTTTTTTATTCTAAGACAAATAATTGTCTAATTATATTAATTTGTCCAAATACTTAACATATTAATTTATTCTATCTCATTTTTATAATATTAGCCTCATTTTATTCAATTCAATTAGGTTTTTTATACTACATTTTTTAGATAAATAAGCAATATATGAATGGAATATATTTATTAATATAATGAGAGAGAAATACTTTTTTGTTCGTAAATACGAGTATATTCATTGTCAGAAATTTTATTTATCTCTTATTGTCCTTTATACACGTTCTATAAGACTGGTTTCACACAGTTTTTTTTAGTTTAGTACGTCTAGATGACCACACAACTTATAATTTACTATATATGATAAGTAATTCTCATTATTGTTCCTTTTAAATTTTACACACATTCATGAAAAGAAATCGGTTTTATTTCACATACTATTATTACTACTAAAATATACAAAACATGTTACTACTAAAAATCATGACTTTCACTACAATTACTATTACCAATATTAATATTTGCTTTAAAAAGACTGAAAATATAATATCTATGAATTACTTTTCGAATCTGTGTATTTAACAAATTCAGAAACTTTATCTGTATTTATGATGTAATAATAATAGGAATTGCATCAACATTTAATATTCATATTAATAACATAAACGCGACACTTCTAAATAGATTTAGAAGATAGCATAAAATAATTGTATGTTTGCGCGACAAAGAAATCGTTAGTAACATATAGTCTACAAACGTCAAAATAATTATATCTCACTTTTTACTTCTTTTTTCCTATTTTTTTCTTTTTTATTATTATTAACGAGAACATAAATAAAGAGCACACTTCGCTACCAAAAATATTGGTGATTAGCCGCAGCTCAACGCAATTTAAGTCTCGCTGCTGGATATCAGAAAAAGTTGAATTAAAAATTAGAAATTCCGAGTACTTGGAAAAACTTTACGATCATCGCCGTCATTACGAGAGCTCGTTATGTACGTAGTTCTGATGGAAATTATAGATAAGGACAACCTTTGCGGAGGTCTTCAGGGCCTTTTAAACACATCTAGAACGTAGGTTGTCTACTAACCTGCATTAATATCTATTCCTACAGGAGCAGTAAGATATACTCAAGAGACAAAACACAAAAGACGAAAGATATTTATTTGCACAAATATGGGTACATTCAAAGATCTTACAAAGTTATTAGTTCAATCCATATTTTGTCTTTTACGGCATACAAATTAGTGATATAAGTTTATAATTATAAATTATTTACTAGCACTTAGTTTTTATAATAAAGTTAACTTAGCATATTACTCCTCCATTATTAGCAAAGAGTATGTATAAACATGTATGCATTAGGTATTTCAATGAATGATTTCACTGTTGTAACTAAACAAAGAAACAAAAAAATAGCAAAGAAAACTATTTTAAGGGCACATCTACGTGCCCTAAGACACAACACACCTATATCTTCTTACGAAAGTACAGCGTACCTATTGGTCAATAGTTTTCAGAGATACCGCACAGAAAATTCGTATAAAAGGGGTAATATGACCGGATACAAGAATGTCGTCCGAAATGGCATCAACGAAAGCTGCCGCATTCTTCGCGTTGCTATTACTGCTGCAGGTAAGAGATACAACATCTAATCAATCCCACTAACAGAAAGAAACTGGACAAATCGATTAATTATCCTTCGGAATGACACCTACACATTGAATTTAGGCTTTTGTTACGTATTTTCGGAATGTGTCTTCTCTCGCCTTTGCGTTCATATACAATATAAACACGAAATTTAGGTTGTTGAAATGTTTCATTGCACTAAGTTTACGTTGGGTTAGTATGAGAAATATTCATTTAATTGTTCATCAACAGTGCCATTGGATCCAGTGCCAGTATGGGTATGGCAGCGGCGGTTGGGGCTACCCGAACGTCATCACCTGTTCCGACAACAACAGAGACTTGGACATCCTACTACCCATACTGTTGATTGCTTTGTGTAAGAACGGTGGGCATGGTGGGAATGGTGGAAACGGTGGGAATGGCGGGGGCGGCGGTGGTTGCAGCGGATGCTGTTGCGGTTGCAAGTGCTGCTGTTGCTGTAATTCTTGATTCTATCACTTCACGCGATGTGTAATATGCCTTTACCGGTAGTCAGTCCATTAGTTCATATATCACATTAAAATAAACTTTCACTTATATTATCTAATCTAATTTGTAAGTTTGTATTTTGATAAAAATATTACGACGAAAAATTTTGTCACATGAAAAGATTAGCGCGATATCACAGACCTATGGCTGCCTCATATTAACAAATTGGTTGCCCAATAAATTAAATATATGTTTTGAAACTTGCATCATGCAATAGTACTGTTATATAAAAATCATAAAGGTTGACATACAAGCACATATAATTGTACCAATTACACAGTTTATACAAACTCTTCTAGCATTTGTTTCATTTAAAATATTATTTTAACATACACGTGACTGTGCAACTGTGTGGACATCGTTCGGTCTAGTAGCAACTGAACTATGTGTTTATCAATGTGAACAAGTCCGAAAATGAAATGGGAATTGACAACAGTGTTATCTATATTACAAGTAAGTAAAAACGTTCAAATTATTTATTAAAAGCATATTTTGCAATGACTAATGAAGTGTTTTATTTTCGTAGATTATCTGTTCTTTGGACATTCCAAATACTTCACTGAAGTCTAATAAAAATTTCAATAAGGCACGAATTAAAAATTCTAAGATTCCGAGTAATCCAGCGCAATCCGCAATTGATTCGGAAATCTCACATGACATTGTGGAATCATTTTTTCCTGATGTTATATATCCTACATCCATCATAGAAGCGGCGCAGCCATTTTACTATTCATCACCGGGATTCGACGATGTTCTTGGCCCGTTTGCAAGTAACGTTAAATCTTCTTATACAAATCTTAATTCAGAAAAGGGAAAATTACCAAAAAACGCTCATCCAGTATCAAAAGCATCGGAAAAAAATTATGACCACACGGCACTTCGTACAATAACAGATCAAGGAAATCGCGTTGAAGTCCCATCGACAAATGAGCCACTCTTTTCTGACAATGTAAATAATAATAATATAGAATATGACGAATCTAATCTGACCGAAGATTACCGAAATAACTGCACACATGACGCAAATGAAACTCATTTGTATTACGATGAACAAAATCATTTAAGTCAAGATATGGAAGAAGATTCTAATGGAAATATTTCCTGTAATGAGACAGAAGATATGAACGTGAATTATGTGGATAATCGCGCGACGGGTACTCTACTGGAGAATGAAACGGCTTCTGAAGTTTTAGACGAAGCTGTGCTAGAGGACAGCACAAAGTTAAAGCAGAACAGTGACAGTAATAAAACATTTTGTGTAACCCCAAATTACGTTATGACTTCAAACACCGGTAACAGTCACGAGGACTTTGTTAATGACATTATGAACATTTTCTCTCTAATAGAAGAAACAATAAGAGCCATATCAGTAGTGGAATTTGTTGTGTCAAAAACTCTCGGGGCTCTTGGTTTCGAAGACAAGCAAAATGAAACGATAAAATCTAGAATCGCGAATTACAAATCAGGTGCAATTGAAGAATCATATGCGGGAAATAATGCTGACTTTTTCAATTATGATTATGAAAATGTTAACGGTTTCGTAACGAACAGTTCACATGAACACACAGATTTATTTAATGAAAATGGTGAAATAGACCTAAACGCACTAACATGTGATATACAACAAAACGAATTTAGTGCAAATGATACAATAACAAAATTTAATAGCAACAATAATCAGAGTGATTACAACATGTTCGACGAGATGCCTGTATAGATTTTCAAGTGATTAAATAAGTGCAAGTCCTTTTAGTAATAGGTAGTTAATTACTTTATTTATTTTCATTAATAAAAGAACAATGGTTTTTATATTTAGTTTTCTTTGTGCTATGCCTTTCCGCCCAGTTGTTATTGATGCACTCACAGTCGCTCTAGGGACCCGTATCTGGCAGTGACACGTGAAAACGTTTACAGCAAAACATTTTAAGACATTTTAATTTACATAAACGAGCACAACTGACTGAGAAAAAGTCGGAACAGAACTGAAACGAGAAACTCATTTACACGGGATAACACGTTACACGAAAGAAATAGCCATATTTGGCATTCGATGCTTCCTACCTACCCCTATACGGACTTGTTGTAATGGTATAATAATAATTATGATAATATTTCCAGTACTCAGATACATTATGAAATGGTGATTTGTATCTAAGAAGCGTAACACGTATTTTCGCATGGATTTCGGCAATTGACGACGTATGTGGGGCGTAGGCGTATGTTACTTCCGTTCGTGACTGAATGATTCTGCAATTGGAACACACGTTAGATTATCCCCAGATGTTTTATTACCTCTTATATTTTATCCCCTTTATATAATTTGTACACATGACATAAAGAAAATCATAAACAATAACACAAAATCACCGGCTAATTCCTATCCTAGTATTGTCTTGTCGTTAAATCTAATAGGTTGCGAATCAAAACTCAATAACGTGCTATATCAATTCAGATTGTTAAGACACAAATCGTTCGATTTTATGTTATAACAAAATCAATATACTCATGATAATGTCGTTTATAGAACTATTTAATTTATTTAGTATTTAGCATTTTTATCAAAGTTATTGGAAATGTAAGACTTACAACAAAATGCAACTTATTTGATGTTACTTGATAAGAATACGAAATGGTAGGTACAAGTTATCGCGTCAAATTTCCCAATAACTTTTATTGAAACATTGGTTGATATAAAGGGGAAATGTAACGCGTTAATAATTACTTCGCTATGGGGCTTCGGGAAAAAGTGGCTTTAATAATAGTATTCATTGCTGTTGAACAGGTAACACGTTTATGTAAATTAATCGCCTTGCTATCTCTTATATATACAAAAATATTTTCTCTAAAGTACACATAACATGTATTTGTTTTTCATGTTACAATCCATTATGAAACTAGAGAGCTATTGTTAATAAATGTATTACCTTTCAGATTATCTTCACGTGCTGCTCATCTGGAGCAAAAACTCCTAACAAAAGTTATTCTAGTAAGGTTAAACAAAAACAAAATATTGGTTCTGTAACGCAAGCTCCAATTGTGATAACCCTAAAACCCCAAATAAGAAGTGCAAAGACAAAAAGCAAACAAAAGCCCGATGAAAATCTTGAAGCGCTTCGGAAAACTTTCAACTTTCCTGATGTAGAATATCCATCTGCATCAACACCAAGATCGCCGTACTATTTACAAGAAACTAATATACTACAGAACAATCCAATACAGAGAGCTGCAGAATACCCGACTTTAACAACAGTACAATATGCCACTAATAATAAGAAAAACATGCATAATTTGAATAAAAAAAATAAACCAAAACAGATGAAGACAACTAAAAAACCAAGCGTAACTATAACTTTGTCTGAATTCGGAACTACGCCCAAACCGTATTGTTTTAGAGATGGTGATTTTCCAGATGTCGAATATCCTCTCAGCGCCAAAGATACATGGAGGCCAAACTACTGGAAACCAATTTCGAGCGGACCTACAAATGACATAACGAGACATGTTCCCGACGATAATTATAAATCTGGGCCCACTGTGAAGAAAAATGTTGGACCTTTGAATCATGTTTCTGTCACGGCTCGTATAGATACGGTTCCCAAATCACAATCGAATAAAAGAAATTCTAACAACAATAATCAGCATGTGAAAGCTACAGGAAAACTTGAACAAAATGATGTTATTAAAATCGAAATTCAAACAGCGCCTATAACCCAAGCTATAAAAACAAAGAAAATTAACAACCAAAGCGAGCAACACGCAGCACCTGCTTTAACCGAACCGGAGGATACTAAATCAATGATCCCTCATGCACTTACGCCATTTACGACCTTATATTTAGATACGACACCATCACATATTGATACCAAAACATCTTTGAATAAAGAAAGCGAGTCTACTACTCCTTCCCCGAAAAAGGCAGTTAGAAAGAAAAAGTCAAAGAAAAAGGACGGTTTGCCAAAACAATCTAAAAAGACTACACTAAACGATGACGACACACTCGTCACCTCAAGCCCCTCCTCTCATATTTATGAAAATCAAATTGATTCAAACAGACCTAAAGAGCCATCCCTAATGGCGCAATGTCCTATAACGCCGATTGCAGAGGAACCATGTCTAACCATCATTGAACAAACTTCTGAAGGAAATGGAACCAAGGCAGATCCTTGCTTCTATATGACCAATGACACATTAAACACACACGCCGTCACAATCAATTCTACACGCTTTAGTAGTGATATCAATGTAACAACTATATCAGAAGATAAAATACATAATGACTACAAAATTCCGATTTCCATCGATAAGAACGTTGCGTCAATAGCTGACGCTATAAACACAATTGTCCATGATAAGAGAGATAGCGAGGAGGCATCGTGTTTTGAAGATAATGCTGCAAACTGTCACAAATCAATGACATGCGACCGTAAATCAAACGATTCCTTATCTCGCCGCGCGGACGTAATCGATTTACCGTCAGCCGATGAAGAATTTACAACTGATGTGTTTCCGGATTTCGATGAAAATGTCTTCAGCGCGAGTACGTCGACATTATCTCCGCTGACTCTGAATACGGTCGATGAGGCATGGGTGAACTCGGAGGTTATCGACCCTTACAAGTCTCTGTCATATCCCGACGAACTCGAACAATATTATATAATGGTGTCGTGAAAGCATTTTTAAATACGAATCTTTCCATTTGTCTCGATTCGGCTGAATTCGGATATGTCGTACGCAGGGGATTTCTTTATTCCATTGGATTGGCTCTGACAATTATTAATCTACGTGTAATGTATTTGTTTTCACTTCCAAATGTCTTTGTTAGCACTTTAATGCGTGCAGTTGTTTCTGCCTACATGTAATCCTAGCTTGATAGTTACTGTTGTAAATATTTAAGTGATTTGTTGCGTAATGTAAGTAATAGTGTGGCCATGTTTAGATATAGGGGAATAAACAATTATTTAATATATTTTATTGTTATTTTTCAATTACTCATGATACTAATTATGGAATAAACTATTTTAACTATTATTGCAATCGGAGCTAAGGATCCTTCGAAGAATTACCTATAACGAGATATAGAAAGCTTTATAAACGCTGTCATATATAACAACAAATAAATTGAGTATATATTCCTATTATAACAAGTTAAAACTCAAGATAATCATAACATACCTAGTAAGTTAAGAATTAAACGTCCAGTGCAATTTAGCTAATCCTCTTAGAAAGTTAATAGCTATTAGTAGCGAACTCGTTTCTATGCTACTAACGAGTATGTACATAAATAATGTGAGCCCTACGTTTGGCTTCGTCTTAACAAATGTCTTTTGCCTCGGATTTTGTTACAAATATGTTTACACTAGTTGCGCCGCTTCCCCACGACTGTAAACAAAACTATTTTATTAGCTCATAAAATATGAATTAAAACAAAACTGATGCATTGGTTCAAAGGCGGCATTACCGACCCATCGAATGTCGTCTATAGGCCACAATGACTTATCTTGCTAGGACTAAATAACAAAAACTGCATAGAATTAAATAATTAGAGCAAAGCCGTGTAGAGAAAATTGGTCAGTCAATAACCTGTTCCGAGATAGCCCGCGATCTTGGACAGAGGGAACTGCGCAAAAACAGTACGCGAGAACCGGTTGGAATGACACTGCACGCGGCCTTGCGCGCACCTCGTTACATCACTGTCAGCGCCTGCGCACACCGATCACGCTGATAACCGAAAAACAGAGATCTACAGATACCTAACTACGCTAGAGAGAAAAACAGCTCCCTTCCTCCCTTGAATTGATTAGTCATTTGTAACATTGCAGCTATACAGCATTGATTATGAGCTGTCACAGTAAATTAATGGACGGAGAATTACCGTCGTTAGCAGAAATATTTTAAACGGCTGAATAAAAGTGTTTCATATGTCGCGACCAAAGCAACAGTGTTCAGAAATAGGCTATAACAGAACAGTCGCGGCTCAGTACTGTTTAGTTGGCTGCAATTCTTATTGCGCCCTTTTTCTGAGTACGTGAAACGAATTAAAGACTGGAGGCCTTAACCGCGTTGCTTGCCTGGTGTAGTTGAAATACAGATTAGAGACTTACACGTTTGTCGTATATTTTAAACCGTAACACAACAATCAAGATAGAGCCCTCTACAAACGATTCAAAGAAAAATTACTTTACAGCACTTACGGCGTTTCTCCTAAAACCGGCAGCACCGCCAAGCCGAAATTAAATGCGTTCGAAATTCAAATCGTAGCTGAATTAGTACTAAATAATAAAATACGCTGTGTAATGTATTCCATCTCATTCTTTTGCACGTTTGATCCTACAGATACATACGTTTGTCTCTTTCTACGTAACGCCGCAACTTACGTGTTAGACATGATTTTACTCAAAACTTATAATTCAAATCGTTTCTTAAGGAGTATACTCCAATAAAGAAATCTAATGAACTGTACAGGCATATAATATGTCTGTTCATTGAAGTGCGGATAAGACGCATGAACGGACAGCGCTCCAGTGTCGTTCCAGCCGCGTGGGTAACATTGAGACTGGGCTTGTATTGCCTGTATTATTATTGTATAGGTGGATAGGCTGGTATCCGCATATCGCTAACAATCTGTCGAGTTACGCACCGCTGGTAGCCCTTGGCCTTGCACGCGACCGCTTGTGGGAATATGCTTAAGAGCGCGCTTTGAACGGTACTTTGATTAGCGGATCAAAGTGCATGCGTTGAACAATTCGAATCTAATTGTTATTAAATCGTCCAATAGGGCAACCATAAAACCAACTTTAGTGTAGGCATTTCCCAACGATAGAAAAAAATAAATAAAAAAAAAAGGCATTGCTACGTCAAATAAGTCTAGACATCGAGTTATGTGAATATACTGCGTAAACAAGGTAACAAACAGTATAGAGTACGGGATCTGTGAAGACAAGCTGAAGACTTGTATCCTAGCTTTTTTATTTTATTTTATGGAAGTAGCAGACGAGCATGCAGTCCACCTGATGGTAAGTGGCTACTGCCGCCCGTGGACATTTGTAATCGACC
>DWQT01002429.1:0-14186 GCA_018244895.1 Myscelus amystis hages | reverse complement strand
TAAAACGAGTAACTACACATCTCAGTTAAACACTTAATGCCTTTTAATATCTATAACTAAACATGTACAATTAGGCTTTAAGTGTTCGTTTCTGTTGATACGTTTATCTAAACGTTTAGGCTTTAAATTCAACATTAGTGATTTCTGAACACGGAAGTTAAAGCAAATTATTTTGTATCTTTCAATTTATCTGTTAAAAATATGAAATAATACGGCGAAGTTATTTTATTGGGGCTCAGGAGGTTAAAACAATAAAATTGTGTAAAGGCCAAATGTTTAATATTGATATCACTTCTTAAATTATACATTCACAATGTATTGAACAGTGGCAAAGTGAGGCGATATTTATCGAGGAGAAAGGGGACAATCGGGGCTTCCATTGCGGCCCGTCATTATTTCCACACCATCGACCACTGATTGTACTTCGGAAAACGTCGGCAGTCTCCTCGCCAGCAACACACCACGTCCTCCCATAGAACAGTTTATGCCCAGTACATAATCGCTGGAAATTTCCCGAAATAGATATTTCGAGAAGCAGTGTGCGCTTCGACACGACCGAATTTGATTTTTCACTTCATCGCTACCGTGGTAATACACCTTCATCAATTTTCCCGCGTTGTTCCTGTATGTGGACTGGAAAATAGTCTCGCCGTACGGCACGTTGTTGACCCATCCGTTGTCCGGTGAAGAGAGTTCGGATGGCATTGTTCTCTTGAAGTGAACAGCATCGCAGCTCTCCTTCTGCCTCCGCAGCGGCGGCCAGAAGTACACGGGGTACCAGACACCGACTAGCGTATCCAAATTAAACTTATCTCCGGTCCTGTAGTAATCTATGCATCTTTCGTCATTGTACGAGTTCACTTTACAATTCACGTTCGCGGCTAGAAGAAAGAATACCACTGCGAAAGCCTTCACGATCGGCAACGCCATTGTTAGCTTGTGCTACGAGACAACCAAATTTATTGGAACGCACTGAACTAAGAGTGTACACATCCGGTAAACGCGTTATGTTGATGTACACGACTATTGTAGTGCTTACACTCGTATTGTTTAAACGTATTTACAAATGTGCGAAGCTAGTGGGGTCGCGACCACATTATCTTACGATCCTACTTCATTATCGACTTAGCGTTCAAGATAGATATTTGCAAAAACGTTCACTTAAACAATTATATTGCTGAAAACATGCAGTGTACCAATTATATGGTTACATCGATGTATTTTCGCGTGTCGCGTTTATTTAAATCATTGCTACTTCTTGCAAGAAGAGACCGAATATGCTGACGTGGTGGAAAGGTAGGAAACTGTTATTGACTTATTTTAACTGCCATTTATAATCTTTTAACATCTGTTCTGCTTTTTTTATCCCTGAAGGCTAGTAATACAAAAATTATAATAAGAACATGTAAGGTCCTCAAAACTTAATAATTTAGGATTCTTATTACAAAGATAACGTGGATTTCCGGTAAATAACTCTTTAGTAGCTATGCATTATTAGCAATTTCATGTTTTAGAGCTGTCTTTCTCAAAGTGTACGCCCACTTGTGGAGCCTTTAATTTGGAGGAGAGAGAGAGAGAGAGAGAGAGAGAGAGAGAGAGAGAGAGAGAGAAATGACTAGGGATATATAAAATAAAGTTATTTCAGGGGACGCTAAAAATGAACTTTAGATTGGGCAGTAGACGAAATAAGTTTGAGCAAAGCTATTGCTTTATAGCATGCTATAGTAAGCGGACTACTTCAACATTTTAAATGTTCAGTATTCAATCTAGAATATTGTAGAACGTCGATCGGGTTACCTTGAGCTTCCAGGAGTGCAGCGCGAGGAAGGAGTCGCGGTCGGTGGTGGAGAAGGCCAGCACGCAGGCGTGCGCGCCGCGGTAGTACGCTTTCGTGATCGCGTCGAACTCCTCCTGGCCCGCCGTGTCCCACAGCATCAGCCGCACCTCCTCGCCCTCGATCCTGGAAACAATCCAAACAGATGCTTATCTAGGTCACCAAATCACTTGATGCGGTGGAATGATCATATCGATTAGACCGAATAGGTAATGTATATCCAGCGCTCCCTTTCAGGTTATTCAAGCTAGAACGGGATAAACAAAGCATTTCTTCTTAACAGCAAGGATAAATGCAGCAGTTGCGTTTCGAAAATCGAACCCTTAATACGAACTTATTGTTTTGAATAACTGGTCACACAGTCAAGTGGACTTTAGTGCCATGGCAAATTTTGTTATTTAAAAAGTGCTGAGTGTTTTTTTCTCGCCGGCTTTTTTCTCGCGGTCCACTATAGCCTGAAGGGCGCACAAAGCCGAAGTATGATAACTGAAACATGACTTTCATAAAGTGTATGTATGTATGTACTTTATAATGAATAAGACAATTTGAATTTGAATTTGAATTGGAATTTTGTATTTAAATAATTGCAATTAATAAAGTATGAATAAAGGCCACTTACTCAATCTGCCGCTCGAGAAAGTCGACGCCAATGGTTTTCTTGTAATCGCGCGTGAAGGTGCCGCGGCAGTAGCGCTGGATCATGCTGGACTTGCCCACGCCGCCGTCACCCACGATCACCACCTTGAGCGCCGTCTCCAGCTCCTCCTCGCGCATCCTCGCACCATCCCCCGGACACCGCACATTAGTCTATTCTGGTTGTTCTCTGAAAACAAGAGCATATTGATTTCGTATATTATCACATATTAACATTTATTTAAAAAAATAAAAACGTACTATGGTGCGTTATAGAAGTAAAAACTATCTATCTATACACTAGTATGAAGTTAGATATTAAGTATGGATTTCAGCAAATTAACTCCTGGTACTGTTAACAAAAAAATGGCAGTTATTCAACGTTTGGCAATCTCAGCTCTAATTGGCCGAACGCGTTGCCAATTTCTATTAACATTGCACACATTTTTGTCAGCTGCATCTCAAACAGGCATTATATAATCATAATATGTAGTGATTGTAATTTAATAATTTTATTACAGTTAATACGTATTCCAGAGGCCATCTTGGTATTTTTAAAATAGTCATTAACCTTTATATAGGTATTTAAGCCGCATTAAGTAGCTCAGTGTTAATTTCTATTTACCGATAATAATACATAGTGGGTATTTGTTATTGTTAAATTAAGTGTAAGGAGCCCTGGGGTTCTCATATGGGTAGGTAATTTACATAAAAATATGAGATTCATTACATTATTAAGTACATCAAAGTAACTATATCTTTTACCACGGAATACAAGTTCACATTTATTGTATGTGTCTATTAGCAATATATAATATTTACGACTGGTATTGTAATTTGTAGATGCTACACTTGTCATGTTGCCAATGAATAATGTGTGAAAAGTATTTATGAAAGCTATCAAAGAACTTGCTAACGATCTTGATAGCTCATTAGTTCGAGTTTACTCTAGAGACAATAGTTCTAGTAAATTGGTACCAATACCAATACAAGTATAATAGGTTTTTTTTTTGCAGTCTGACAATAAGATAAAGGTCCATATTAAATGGTCGTAGAAATCTTTAAATCAAAATCGAAAAATACATAAATAAGTAATCGTAATGTACTAAATGAAATGGGGAAAAATATTCATTTACTTCTCATCATTTTGTATAAAACTGAAGTGACTTTTATGGATGGTTTGGTTTAAAACACTGTTGTCATTTGTAGTCTTAAATAAATGTACCGTTTCGTTTTAAATGAATGAGCTGTATTTTGAACATGAAGCTCAAGTTGGGAAGCATGTGGTTTGCGCGTGACCAGTACAAACCAGTTTAAAGCAGCACCTGTCGCATTGAGATCGTTTGCTCTGATTTAGATATTTGTATTACGTGTTCGGAATTCTTCGCGAATTAACATTAGGTATAATAAAATATTGAGATATTTATTGTATAATATTCATTCTACTACGTTGACTTCAAAAACATCTAAACTCAACATAACAAAATATTCAGACGAATACTAATTGATTATTCCACACATTTTCATAATGCATGCGAACCTATATTTTCTTTTAAATATATGTACAGCTAACTAAGTCTTAAACATTTATCATATATATACTTTCTGAACTGCTTTCTAATAAATATTCACGAAACTTCGAAATATCTTTTGAATAAAATTAGCACTGCCTGATTGATTGCTTTGACTTTTATACGTACTGAATTAATTTGGCTTTCAGTCATTAGTCAAATTTCAATATTTGGAAGTAAAATTTAGTAGTAATCATTTGTATTATTATACAGTCTAACTTCTAATTTATTCGACAAATAACGGAATGTAAAAACAACATAACATTCAATGAGCTCATTATTACAAAGCCAGTGGCTAAAGTAATTTATGCCTCAGACTTGTTGATCTCAATTCAGCACTGTGATTGACTGTGTACACTATTTATCTTTAGTGTCAAACTATCGACGTTAATATGAGATCTTAACGGTATCTATATCTCACAGCAACTGGGTATGGTTGCATAGGAATGTATACGAGGCGTAAAGCGTTTCATAACATCATATTTATTCGACATTTTGATGATTAATAAAATGTTGATCAAGCCTAACGTGAGCATCTGCTGTGAAAGGTTAAAATGAACACTTTACAAAGTGATATCAGTGTTAAATAAATACCAAAGTTTGAAATTCAAATAAAAAATCTATAAGCAACTGTTAGGCGGGACAAACATAGGAGATAGCAACACCGGTGGGGAGAAAATAATAAAAAGATTATGGATTTGCCGCGAAAAGTGTTGTTGCGTTGTATGATAGTTTAGTCATGTTGTGTAGTGTTTAAAAAATCCAAATGTAGAATAAAAGCCTCTCTATTATTTAATAAAATTAGCTGTATCTAATAGTATGCAAGGAAGCATAGGATATCGATATCTACTCGAATATTTACAATGTATATTGACATAATCGAAATACTTCATCTGCTTGCATGACGATGCGGAATTCTGGTGCGAGGAGAAACGCGGCGTCGAAAGTAAAATCATAATGATAAATCAAAATGAGAGCCATTCGCGCTCTCCGGCCGACGTCGTTACCAACTAATAGAGGTTTGTATAATATAAATCAGCAATAAATTACATTTGCGTTCGATATGATTATGTCTATTTCATTATTTTGTCCCGTGATACAGTTTTCCTCAAAATGGACCTTGCCAAAATCCTCTTGTAGGCACTGCTTTCAGGGGACGGTTAAGGATCTAACTAGAGGAAATTCGGGGCGATGAAGTGATTTTGATATATACATACCTATGTAGTTTAAAATAAGGAAGTTTGGGGGCGTACAAAATAGTTGTTACTTTAATGAGCAGTGGATAGCAAAATTATGTTTTACGATTTACATATAAACATGATTTCGCCTGAGCGCTGTGGAATGGTCGTTTTGCTCAAAAACTGCTTCGGCATAAATAGGTCGTCAGTATCGTTACATACGCGGACGTGAATGTTATACGGCGTACGTGCAATAATTGCCACCAAACCGTCGCATGTCGCCGAGCTGAAAAGTTGCATCAACGGAAAACGCTATCTGTACCCACGCTACAATCACTATTCCTACGCAAATATCAACGATGAACGGAGATAAACCCGCAAAAATTCGCAACCTGCTCATGCAGCGTTGGAAAATTGCAATATAATGTAATCATTTATCGATTTCTTAGTAAAGCGTTGAGAAAGTGGCGCGGCCTCGTTCGAGACTCCATAAAACCGAACAGACCGTGTGCGATGCGATTCACATTAATATAAAGCGCTTGTGTCGCCGATTCAGGTTGCCGTGAAAAATATACGCCGTTTGCATTATGGTCGCGATTTACTTCTAAAATTGTTTCTGACCTTACCCGTAGGTACCCGTTTTAATATTTAAGACGACGTAAAAATTAAATTCTCTTAGCGAAACACGCCAGCAGTCTTGAATGCACATATTTAACGGATGTAAATGTGGAGGCTTATTTATTATTAAACATACGAACTTTTAATAGTTTCTTGTAATGTATGTGTGTACGAAATAATGTGTAGAGAGTTGAAAGTAACTTCGTATTAAATAGAAAATGATGATTCGAATTCAATATTAGCAGTATATTGAGTTCTCCGTATAGATATAAAAACATTCTATTTACAAATAACCAGCTAATAGACATGGAGTAAGTTTTTTTTTTTTTTATTTGCGGTAATGCGGTAATGGACGGTAATAACCATTTGGAAATACATAATATGTAGGTATCTGTATCTATCGCTAACCTTTATAATCATCACCCATTATAGAGTGGCGTTGAGAAACAGCGCGGCTCCTGAATACTTATAAGTTATTCAGCAGTAATCTTTTTTTCATTGGCTAGCATTTGGCCACTACTTATGCTGCTCTAGTTAATTCCTGTTCAATAGACGCTTAAAAATCCCATTATAAAGAACTAAATCTGGGTATAAGTGGTTACTAATTTATTTTACTACTTTAAGAAACTTCCTTATGTAGTTTAAATAAGATATTAGTAAACATTATTTCTTATCTATATAAGTATTATTGGAACACAGAATAAGTTCCTGTTTACGTGTTGCTAGCAGCTTGATAAATAATATACCTGACGGCGTCTAACGTTAAAACGATTCCTACTTTCTTTTACGCATTCCTAGGGGTAATTTACACTTAATACCCACAATAATGCAACGCCGGCGGGTCTAGGTGGGCTGATTATAGTGGCACTGGATTTTATCTCGTCAAGAGTTCGCCTCTTTATTCGTTTCAATATGTACCTACTCCTTACATCCCGTATCGTCTATACTTAAAGTCATATTTAGGTAATTTTCAAATTAATAATGAATGATTTATTCTTTATTCGATAAATAAAATGTATAAGTAGGTTATTAGAGTCACATTGGGAGATATTTTCAAGAGCAACTAGTGACATTTATTAGATAAATGTTTAATGAATCATTAATTAATAACTACAATCTTGCTGTGATTAGTGGGCGGGCAGGTAAGCACCCACATTTACCGATCTCACGGAAGCAACTACGGTACAACAAAGTTCATAACGGGACCATTTTGAACTTGTGCCAAGTTGCCAATAACTTCAGCTTGGAAATCCTGTATTGAAAACTTAATATGCATATAGTCCTTTGGTTTCTGTTACTCCATTTGTTAATCCGGTAAAACCTCTACGTGGTCACCTCTAGTGCGAGTTCAATTAATATCAAAGAGCCGAATATAGAATGTAACTCTGTTTGATTTTAACCGTGGCGAGTATTCGACCGTGTTTTTCGGTATAAATGTATGCAGGCTTACAACGCTAAAACGTGTATAAAATTCTTTCAGACTACCAAATTTCCATCTATGACGTCAGTCTTATTTGGGGCTGTATTTTGATGTACTAATTTCTCTAACCGAATACATTCCTAATTTTCTCTAACCATTTACTCCGGACTGGAATTTCCGCTTTGGAACCTAGCCATTCGGCCGATTACGAATAGGTAAAGAATCGGTAAGTATTCCGAGTATCGGTTTTTAAACGAGTACACGACCCATCCCTAATGTGTAAGAACATAGCGTTTTAACGTAAGTATGAATGTAGAGATTGTAATCATATAACAACTAATTATGAGTTGGAAAATAAACGGTGTCCTATTTCAACATTATAATATTAAGCCTTGCGAATTTAGGTCGTGAGCGACGATCCGAGGCTTCATATATTGCAACGATGTAACTGGATAGTTAATGTATTCAGATACTCAGAGGTAACGGGTTTCAAGTGTCTGTGTTAAATTACATCAGTCAAAACACGATAATTACATATCAGTACTTATATCATCTCCACGATATTGCACAGATTTTGCGAAAGCTTTAAAAATTGCGTGCAATCTACAACCGCATATATTTGAATTTAAGGGTGGAAAAATTCGATGAAAATCTGAAATTTCAGACTTACGCCCGTGGTAGTAAAAAAAGCGTTTATCGGTTTTTGTAAATTCCCTACACGCTCGTAAAAGCCAATAACCATACATAATGTAGTCTCTATTTAATTCATAAACAAGTAAATGAGAGTAGATATGTAAGTCAGAGCGCGCACGCACCAAGTCTATGACACGTATAAATCAGTGAGGCGTGGCTGATTTGAGAGTATAATTATAATACAACGTGGATGTGAAATACTTATGCCAGCTGTAACGGCCTGGCTCTAGGATTTCCTGAAAGCAACAGACAAAAAGTCAGTTCTACTTTGTCATCATTTTTAACTCTTCTATGAGTCCGTACTAATATTATAAATGCGAAAAAGTGTTGCCTGTTTCTTTATTTGTCCTTCTTCCATCTCCAAACGGAGCAATACGAAGCTATACGAATTTTGGAATGAAGAGAGTTGGAGGTGTGTATTAAACAGTTCGTATATGTTTATTACCTATAACATATGTCCCAAGTATCGGTAATAATATACTAACTGTAGCCGCGACTTTGTCCGCGATTGAATTGAACAAAAAAGTTATTGTTATTATTTTAAACAAGTCTAAATAAAATTAGTTATTCCTTATATCTGCTAGTGCCATCTAGCTAGCTATCTTCCAGTGAAAGTCCCGTCAAAATCGGTACAGCCGTTCCAGAGAGTAACCGGAACAAACAGACAGACAGAGAAAAATTGTAAAAAATGTTATTTTGGTAAATGTATTGTGTATACATACATACATATTATGCATTTAGTAAAAGCGGTTGTTTTCATATTCCAAACAGACTTCAATTTTATCATACAGATGTTAAGATGCGTCGTTAACTGACATTAATATGTCCTATGAATTAGTGAAAATGTGGCAACACTACAGAATTGAAATATGGCCTCTACGCGGTGTCTGCTCTCGATATCGCGCAATTTGATCGACGTTGGCGCGAACAGTCCGACTGCTGCATTGTGGTCGAAACTAATTCGAATCGAATTACCGGTACTGTTAGGTGTTGAATGGCCAGGATTCTATTACCGTTCTGGGTGTCTGATATCCATCGGCTAAAGGAATGTCTGCAACAGTTAATCGAAGTGAAAAATTTAATGAGCGCAATTAGTTTTCCATTTGAATGAACGTTATTTTTTAAATTCGTTAGGGGTTTGTGTTGTAAATTGTAAATTGTGTTGCTCACGCATGTACGCTAGGCTTCTTAATTCTTACTATTTACGTATATGGCATACCTACATACGTTCGGATACATTGTATTAATAAACCATAAAGCTAATAGAGCAGTTTTGTTTTTTATTGGACTATTATCTATACTAATAAACAAAATTGGAGTGTCTGTTTGTAATATTAAAATAACCACTTTTTACTAAATGCATATGTATGTAAACACCGTACATATACCAAAATAACATGTTTTACAAATTTTGTCTTTCTGTCTGGCTATTTGTTCCGGCTAAAATCTGGAATGGCTGGACCCATTTTGACGGGACTTTCACTGGCAGATAGCTGATGTGATAAGGAGTAAGTTAGGCTTTTATTTTTAAAATTTACCACCACCGGCCGCCGGCGCCGCTAGTTTATAACAAAAATAATAACTGGAAACAATTCGACTCACGGCTTTGTGATTTGATTCATCATTACCGTGTATGATTTAGGGTTTTCTTACGCTCGCGTTATTGCTATTCAAGGAAGAAATACTGATTCGATTTCAAGCCGCGTATTAGCTGTTACAAATGAAGACAATACAGAGACGTGGCCTCCAAAACTTCCGTGTAACATATTCCTTTGTTTGTATTATTATGATCCGATTCGTCAGTTCGTTTAAATGCTTGACCTTGAAAGTGTTGGGAGAAACGCAGACATCTGCAGCGTCTAGTATATACTACGCATAGGACTTGAATGTATTTCTTCTTCTACAGTTGATAGGTGTCATTGTGCTATGTCAGTCTAATATAAATAGTGTTATTCAATTTAAAGAGTCTTAATCTTTTATTATTCTATCAAAATCAGTGCCGGTTCTAATAGTTGACGAGTTTTCGTTCAATTCGTCTTTCCTTGTCAGTTAAATCCTGTATCTGTTTTGTAAAGTATGAATTTGAAAGGCGCCATATTGCGGTCGCACAAATAGGTTTCTCATAAACTATAATATATGACTGAAAGGGGCGTATTTAATTAAGCTATTGGGATTCCTTTCAATACACCATTTTCTTCACGGCCCACGTTATAATATCCTTTTTAAGGAAAAACAAGGGTATTTTAAGGTTATAAGGCTATTCGTGTCTCTGATGGACATGCCCTTCGCATCATTGCGAGAGACTTGGATCCATTTGGAACACAGTGCCAAGGCGGATTGTCTTTCAAATGTTTTGAACCGCCTCTAAAGTTTGCGACGACTTAGATCGAGTGAGTTGAATAATGAATGTTATGAATATTTGACTGGAGCGTAAACGAGATAAAAATGAAGATAGTGCGGCTAGACCCTCGGGGGTCGTAATGTGACCGGGTGGTGTGATAATTTTATATTACCGTGACACAGCATATCTTGGTTGATTCGGAATTTATAAGCGGCTCGGTCAGACCTTTACGCACTTCGCTACCTGGGGCTGCGGATTCGAATCGATCGGTTTTAAAGTAGCAAAGTATATGAGTACAGGAGTTTGGAGGTCGGCGAAAGTTTCACTTACAACACTTCTCAGTATGACTAGTTGTTACAAAGTATTGTTCATCATTTAATCTATTCCAACGACGCCGGTCGCAACGCGGTTACCAAAAAGTGTCTTACGCATCTCTGATATCACGCCATTGCTGGCAGCCTATTGTCTGATGCCAATATCGCCTTTACTTTGGTGCGTGTACACATAACATTAGTACGCTGAGGTGGCAACGGGCAGGCCACATCGCTCGACAGACCGATTACGGCAAAAACGGTTTTCGAGTGGCAACCACGTCTGGGCAAAAGGAGTACAGGTCGCCCTCCTATCAGGTGGTCTGGTGACCCGAGGAAGACAGGGGGAAACTGGAGGGGGGGAGCTGGATTCTGAATCCTCAGGCCCGGCCGGAGTGACACCGATTAGGGGCCGCCTATGTCCAGCAGCGGACTTGAAGGTTGCTGAATGGACGAAGCTGGATGCGTACGCGTCGTGTAGGTTTGTTTACCTGGCGTCGGTGAGCAGGTGTTGGAGCGCGTCGCGCCAGGCGCCGCGGCCGCTGTCGAGGGCGAGCGCGCGCGCCGCGCCGCGGTCGCTCATGGCGCGCGCGTTGAGCGCCTGGTCGGCGTACAGCGGGATGGCGAGCACGGGCACGCCGCACGCCACCGCCTCCTGCGTGCCCAGCAGCCCGCCGTGCGATATGAACAGCCGGATGTTCGGGTGGCCTGCGCGCGTATTACCATTTATACATTACCATCTATACTATACTGAAGAGTTTGTTTGATTGCTGGAAAGCGCTCAGGAAATATTGGTCCGATTTGAAAAAATCGTTCAGCATTGAATAGCTCAATTATCGAGAAATACTACAGGCTATATAACGTCCCGCTAAGATGAATAGGAGAGGAGCAGCAATAAAAAATATCGCGACAACGGCAAAATTTACAGCATCCCTTGGGTGCGCTGAGTAAACGGTGAAAGTTACTCAAAAATCATGTGTTACAAAATTATTTCCCTCTAAAAGTTCTAAATAAAAGTCCGCGACAGCATATGTCTAGTACAATATAATCCTACTATTTATTATAAATGCGATTGTAGCCCTGTCTGTCTGTCCGCTACGTTTTCACGCCTAAACCACTGGACGGATTTTAATGAAATTTGACACAGTGATAGTTTTGACCTTGGGAAAGGACATAGGCATAGGCTACTTTATATTGCGAAAAATCAGGGCTGGTGACGCGCGTGTTGGCTTTTTTGTTTTCTGAATGTTTGTGTTCGTTAAATGTAGTTGAATCCGAAGGTGTTTTCAATTCAACTGTCTGGACAAGAAAACCAGCTTCTTACACACGCAAGTTCTTTATATACCTTCTTCATACACCTATCGGTCGAACGTTCGACACCTAGCTAGTATCGGAGAGGTTAATAATTTTATTTACGCGGTTTATCGCTGAGATGTACGTATGTAGACGACGACTCTATGACGTTTCGTTGTATGCAAGATGAATTGAATTGTCGTAAATATGATGTGGCTTTTAAAAACCTTTAACCGTAATAATGAAAGGTTTACATGTAGTCGTTTCGAAATATACGAATACGATACATCATATTCATTTGTTAATCAGCTGATTATTATGAAAATAAATACTTTCCTCACAAAATCTAAAATAAATGAATTATCTTACGTCCCAAATTTCCATTATAAAGCAAGCCAATTGTTAGTAATAGGTGATAATAATATCTTTGCGACACCAAACGGTCAATATGATCCTAAACTAGAGAGAACCTATAGTGATGAACTATACGTATGAGGTAACCATTAAAAATAGTACATAGTTTCGCTTACTCAAATAGTAGGTACGTAGTGTAAGTAAGCTTTCTGGCGCCCATTCCCAAAAGACTAGTTGTTGTGGTATTTTAAATGTAGGTTTAATTCATTCTCCTTGGGTATCGGTGTAAGTTATCTAAAGGTAAATGTAATTAGATGTTCACTCTATGATCATAGTGTATACATTGACAATACTTGCATAATGTTTTGTATTGAGGTATCCAGTCCATGGTGTAAACGTTATCGGGCACGGTCAGGTTGCCGGGCAGGTTCGCTCTGTTCATTTTCACGAGGACCGTCTGCGGCAGTTCCGATATCGCGGCGAAAATTTGTGCTAGTTTTTGGCTGGGCATCGTCTCAATACGTGACATGGATCCGAAACTCCAGTAGATGAATCCCTCATTGGACTCGTCTAATAGTCGTTTTAATTTCTGGAAACAAACGAAGAGTTTTGTTAGTGTTTAATTTTTTTTCCACCTCATATTTACCGTTGTAGGCATTTATCGGTATCGACTAATTTGACATTAACGACCAGAAAAGAGATAAATGCACCGATTTCGCTTCACACAATCGCCGAAGTTATAGGCCGAATCGAATTAAACAGTGTCATTAAGTTGACTTATGTGTATTGTACCTACTTAATTAATTTGTTTCGTTACAATCACTGTACGACACGGCAACTTGAATAAACAACAAAAAATAGACCCTTACTCCTATGTATTACGTAGAAGTCGCGATAATTGTTAATAAACAATCAGGTCAGATCAATACACGAACTTTATATACAAAATTTCCTAAAGTTACACAACAATAACACCACCTACTTTAATTTGCCAATTATTTACTGATTTGTACGACGTTATCTAAAATATTGAAAGGGCCTAAGGTCATCTTAATAACCGAGTCTCGGCCGCACGCCGCTTGATGTGGGTTAATGGTCAGTCGGAATAGATCACTTGAAATTCTATTGTTGTGTGAAACGCATGGATCCACCGGCCTCGTGCTCCGATCGGCACGGAGCTGGACTGCTAAATAGGCGGTAATAGGTTCGATTCCGTACCAGCACAAATGTTTGATGATGTTTTCGTTCCTTATTCTGTGTTATGTGAGTTGTCGTTCGTTCGTCGTAATTTGTATCAGATGACCGTGTGTGAGGGTGTCCCAAGATATTATTGTTATTATTACTTTCGCCTTATAACGGCGTAATGACATCAGTGACATGCCAAACTATATGGCCGTTATCTCGAGAACGATTAAACTTATTGTATAAAATCGTGCAGCTACTAAATGAATCGCTCGGAGACATTGTCGCCACGGATGTCAACAATCCAATAATGGTAAGGAAGCTCACCGCGGGCAAAGTCTGCGTGGAGTCCAGGTGCAGGCCCCCCACCTCCACCATCGCGGGCACCAAGGGCCGCACCTCGTTTATACTAAAGTGGCTGTTTGATAATACTAAACTATAATTGAGCGCTAGCAGATCCAATCGCGGCGCGCCGCCGAACAGCTTGTCCGCGATCACCTGGAATCACATTGACTGGCTTCAATTCTCTATTCTTCTACTAGTTGATACCAACTTCACATCAACATCGCACTACGCGCCGGAGGAAGAAGTTCCACCCTCATCAGCTGGACACGTGGCAGTCCTCGACCGTCCGCGTCTCGCGTCCGTTTCTGCCACGAACGTGCAAACTGTGGAATGTTTTAAGGTGGTAGAACCCTCTGTGGTTCGACTCCGGCGGCACCACCGCCACACCTATTTCTGCCTTATAACAGCAGTGT
>DWQT01002428.1:0-14186 GCA_018244895.1 Myscelus amystis hages | reverse complement strand
AATGCCACATTACTATTTTAAATTAATTATTTATTTGTGTTTATACACACAAATTGTATTAATACCGCCTCAGCTCCGACATATATATACACCAGGAAATAAGATAAATCACATCTGTTTCGTGCCCGAACAATGTTATCCTCGTGACGGGGTAAGTAGAGTGCGTAAAGAATGGCGATGTAATAAGACCGTAAAAAAGAAACCGTGACACCTGAACATTACGCAATGTTTCATAATATAAATCAAAGATCTCGCGCAGTATAAATCAGCGAAGACGGATGACCCGCGTGCTTTCCTCATCCCGCTGAATGTTTCAGGGGAATGTGAAGTATTCGGTTCTGGGGGAAAGCTATGTTTCATGCATTGTTACAGGAAATTATTATGGTATTTACGTTACGTTTTGGGTTTGATGCCCACTACGGAAAATTATTATTACTGTTATACTCACGACTAAGATACTCTTAGTTCTCCAGATGGTCGATGGCCGATGAGGTTTTAGTAGGTAAAAATCGCTCCCAAGTCGCAAAGACGTCACTTCACACGTCACTTCCGCAGCACACTGGCTGGTAATGGTGGATAGTGACGAGAAGAAGGCATGTGAGTTGCTTCGAGATATGTCCCGAGGCGGCCGGCGCTGCGTCTGCGGATGATAAGCTCGCGTTTCAGCGGTGATTTAGCGGCGGCCACCGGCCGTTTGTCTGCGCGCCGGCTAATGCCCCATTGATTTATCTCTTCCGCGCTTCTTGACAGACTCACTCAGTTTTTCCGCTAGAAATAACTGTGTTAGCCAATTTGTATGTGTGTCAAAAGGCCAAATAATTATGATGATATATACAAGTAAGATGAAAGTTTTTAGTGTTATGTAATATATTTATTCAGTTTACCTACTGAAAAATGGGACGGATCAGATCCTGAAATTAAATAATTTAAACAAGTTTAGAAAACCTTACGTGTGTCTAAAGTAAACAGCGTATTAAATAAAAATGTTGTGAATCTATACAGTAACATCGTTGGATTTGTCTGTCTTAAAAATATAAGTTAATCGAAATTCTTCAAGTTTTCTTCACAAAGGCGAGGTCCGGCCACTCCAAGTTAATTGCAAAGTTACCTGCCGCAGAATCTAGATCCGAGAACCTGCAGAGAGCTTGCAGCCCACTACGCGCAGGACTAAGTGAAAACGTGTCATTGTTTCCAGCGGAACATTCTAACAAAATGGCACCGACGAGCTTCTTCTTCGGCACAGTAGGCTTCTCGGCTGCGGGAAGCTCACAAGCTTTTGCGGCACAAACTTTTGCATTAAGTTTCGAGTCTCGTGCACCTGATAGTTTTGCTTCCGCTGGAATATATTTCAAGACCAAAGTCGAGTGTATTGCGAGTGTTAAACTGGTAATTAATTTATAAAGTTGGTAATATATTACATAAATTTAAAAATAATGCGATCTTTGTCATCTTTCATTGAATATTTTTGTCAAGTCTTATTTATTATTATTATGTATAATTTTATGGAGATAAACCCTAACCGCGTTTCGAAGTAGTTTCGTCGGGACAATAGCGACTCCGGGCAATCGAAACTTTGCAATTAGGCCGTTATTAACAAGTTTTCTAATAAACCTCGACAGAATTCGTTTCGAATTACACTAGAAGTCTGTTAGTCTAAGATTTTGAGCGGTATTGTTGGATTATCTCATTATTGTCTATACTTTAATAAATAATACAACTGAAATTCATTGTGAATTAGTTAAATGGTAATTGTTAATTCAAAATTAAAATTTGTATATATCTACCGAAGGTGCTAAGAGATGTTTTTTACAATATTTCTAAGATCTACATATGAATCTCGTTTACTGTAGAATTCATTTGACAACAATATTCTCAGTATAAACTTAGAATTAGAGATGGTTTATTTCTAATTATAAGTTTATATTGATACATAAGATAATCAATCTTCTTTTCAATGACAACTGTAAACGACAATGAATTAGTGGGCCGCTCCGAGCGCGGCCAGCAACACGCCGACACGCCATAAATCACCTCCACGATTAATCGGGGCATTTGCATTGCAGATCCGGGAGATGTAGCCGCGACGTTAATCTTTCAATTATATCACCGATCCATTCATTTGGCGCCCGACGCAGCCGGGCCGGCCGCGCGGCTCCTGCGCGGCGGGCTCGCCGATCGATGATCGATCATAATCACTTGCCGGACGCGTCCGAGATGTATTGTCACTAATCATTATAGAATCCCAACTTGCCTTTATATTGTTATAAAATAAAATGAGGACAACGTTAGCGTTTTACATTAACTTAAAAATGGCCAACTTGGATACGCTATTAATCACACTACGTTACGATACAAGCCTGCTCTTTTTGTACCGAGGCACGGCTACGCAGAAAGCTCGCTCACAGAGATATTTTTATACTAAGATATTACTGAAAAATCTTCAAACGAACGAACGCAAGCAACCGTCTGCTCACTTAGTACAAACTAATTCAATTTTTTCAAGGATTCCATTTACACGTTCTAGCTGAGCCTTCCAGAACTTTTACCTGAACGTCTGAGATGAGAGATGAGCGGGCGCCGCGAACACTGATACGTTTTAATGATGTTCGAGTCGTCTCTGCCCTCTCTGCCAAAGAAATATATCTCAAGCAATTTTTCTCTAAAGTCGAAACTGAAAATGAAAATGTACATATTTATTTACTGTATAACATGAAATACCGTATGAAAAATCTTTGACGTACATTATATTTTTACATTTATATTCCATATGAAAGATAGAAAACAGAGGACCATTGCGTCCCACGAGCGTGTTACGCAAATATGAATAATATATTACAAATGTTCACAGTATGTACTCGTACATTTTTACGATAGTTGTGGAGATGATGGATCCCTCTGTGCCGCGCTTAGAAGCGAAACTGCTTTATATACAGCCTCATTAGTTTGTGTATCGTTTCAACTGACCGTGACTTCAGTCTATTAAGCCGTTCTAAGTTCTGCACATATAAATAGCTACTTAGAACCGAAAACCATAACCTGCGGAGGAAAACTATGTAGAACCAATTTATTTTTGTAATAATCTGGAATGGAAAATTCTGTGGCAAAGAAACAAGGAAATAATGTAGAGATTTTTCTTTGAGTAACATAAGAGGAGTAAAAACTACATCAAGTACTTAAATATTTATATGAAGTCATTGGAATTATGTTAATGTAATTTAAAGATTATGTGTTAGCTTGCATCTCAAGTCTAATACGAGTATATCAAGAAAATGCTGTAAAGTCAGCAGTTCTAAACGTAGAGTGGAGGCTGGGACTCATTGAAGTATAAGTAACTAGAATAAGTAAGTTATATCGATATAAAGAGAATTAGGTTACCGAGTGTCACAGATATTGAACGATACAAGATACGACAGAGACGGTGGTTGGCTAATGAATATCGGAAATCCGACACGAAATTGGTTATTTTTTAAATCAATGTTAATCTTGAGGGGAAAATGTTTGGGATGGCGGGATAAGCGGCTCGCGGTTATTTACGACGAAGAAAAAGATCTCACGGCGCCCGCTGCGATACAGTTACGATATATTAATATTTCAGAGGCTTGCGGCGAAAATAATAACGAACTTAAGAAATGGCTGCAATATATTGTACTACTTATACATAATTTAACATTTCAGTTTTCTAAAGAATAATCGGTTATAATATAATAATTGTTACCATACATACATATGTACAATGACATCTGCTCTTATATGTTTAATAATGAAAGTAAAAAATTGCCTGGGGGAGACCGATTGTCAAATATATGTCCATATGTGGGAGCATTACTCGGAATGGAAATAATTCTTAAATGGACTGAAAGGCTGTTGATAAACATTGTCAATATTATGCAGCGTCTTTTCGGAAGAACCTTTAAAATGTAAGTTAATCGTTTCCTTCCGGGGTTATTTCGAAATATACAAAGGGCTTTTAATTTAACGGATCCTCAGAATGACTGGGATTACACAGGATTTAATGGATAACAACTTTAGAGGATTTAGTAAAGACCGAAAAACTGTATAAGCGAGATTCTCTTGGAACAAATCTTACGGCCATTCGTCTAAAGTTTTAACTTTTGTGCGTTTTAATGTTTAGCTTTTTGTGCGATATCTTCTACTATCCGATGCTGCACTGCTACAGAAAGTAATCAAATCCGATAGGTTTCTATCGTATGGATCCTATAAGCTAAGAGATCGAAAATACCGAGCATCGTTTGTAAGTTAGTAGTAGAATCATGTGAACATTTTCCAATGTACCTTACTAATACATCAAGTGTAATTTGTACCTGTAATAAACGAGACTTTAGATGAACTTTAATGAAGAAGAGGCCAGCGAAAGTTTTCTAATCCGTAGCCGAAGGAAATGCTGTTTCTGCTTACCGCTATGGGAAATAGGCGTGACTGTACTCGAATGTTTATAAGGCAGATACTAATACTGGGTACTGGTACGGCCCAAGAGGTACCGGACCTTCTCAAACAATTTAAATCTTTTTTTGGCAAAATTACGAATTCGGTTTCCTTGCGACAAATCCTAAGGTAATTTTTAAAGGTCTCCGCTAAAGCTTTTGTTTGCGTTATCTTCATTACTCGGTATTAGGGCAATGACTCGGCTTGATGAGCGGTGGTGTTTTTATTTTCCCACTGCAAAGGATTACGGTTAGAAAACACAAGAACAATGGTTAGCTAAAAGTAATTAGTAGCGTAAAAGTATTCCGTGTGCTATTTTTGGGGAGGTTTTAAAAACGTGAGTAATTGTTCGTTCCATTAAAAACGGTGTTTAAAACTTTGCTCTGAGCAATTCAAGTATACACGTATCTATGCACTATGGAGGTAAAAAACGTAATTAAGGAATGGGGTATCACGGGAAGACATACGCTAAAACACGAAGATGAAACTACATTAATATCTAAAAGGTTTTTTAAATGTAGGTAATTCCCCGAAGGGCCCGAATTTTTCAGGGCAATTACTCTAATTTTAATTTAGTCTCGCAACGGTAAAACGCTCCATTAAATATATATTTCCTAAACTTCATATTTATTTTCGAAAGAACTACAGATATATATAATTAATTTACTAGTATCTTTACTGACGTCATTTAAGTAATAATAAATGAAACATATTTATGTCGGAACATTATCACTAAGGTACTTTAATGATGGCGTCGAGTGGGTGTAGAGGGAGAAGGGCGATGAATCTTTACATTCGAATGTTCCACAACATCTCAGAAAACATTCAAGAAAACTTTTATCTTAAGTTCATTATCGAGTCATTTATTATTCACACTGTATAAAGTCTCCATTTCCTATGTCTTACAACGCCTGTAGCTACTTAGTAACATTTTAGCATTCAATTCAATGTATAAAAGATATGACGGTAAACGACCCAACGCTGAAATAAAACTTTATTGCCATAAGTTTTGGGTCTATAATGGCGTGAAGTTTGTTGAAATATGCCGTTTTCAAAGTGAGCGTCCCTAAGTAGTTCTAGAAACAATTCCATTGTCAATTCATCACGCACTCCCAAACTAACAAGTAGGATTAGGCTTCACGGCCTCGAAGGCTGTGTAACCGGTAATACTCCATAATGGCTATCGAATTCAGGATTGATTCAGCTTCGTTCCTTTTAACGTTTCCGGCCAACACTTGTTGATCGGAATAATCTATCCTCATTCGAGTTGCTTACAACATAACAGTTACTTGTAAGTAATCGTTGCTTCGTTGTGAATCAAATTTCCGTCAGTTGCGTATTAATGTTGCTTAACTCATGTACCCATCATTGATTTTAATTATGTATGTACTCAGTAACCAAAGCTGGATAAAAATATTAGGGTGTTTTGCTGGTAAGTTATTAAAAACATAAATTGCTTGTCATGTCTTTCGAACCGAACCGGACCGGAGTTACACAGTTACTATGAGGTGTTATTATACTGAAAGAAACCATTTCAGTCCACAGAAGTAGCAACCCGATTATGTCTAACCTCGAATATTTCAATTAGTCACTGCGCTTACACGATGTGGCCCCATTCCTATCTGCAGCACATTTACTGATACACTTATTGTCAATTTATACTAACTGAACTAATTGACGATGTTCGAGGTCGATTGCATACGACACGGGAGGCAGCGGATAAAATAAATAAATAAAAATAAAAATGCTTTATTTCATTTCAAAAAGTAGATACAAACAAGTGGCAAGGGCCCCTGTACTGGGTTTGAAGAACCCGTATTACTGGGTACCCCGCTTCTTCACACAGACAATTAAATCAATTTGAAATGTGAATAAGGCTATTACAATAGGAAACTATTACTAAATATAACAACAGTAAAAATATGTTAAATTTAAACAAAGTATAATTTGAGGTGTGTTTGAATTGTGGATAATGTGTGCGTGTGTGTGTCGTTTGTGTGTGTTTGTGTGTGTATATTCGATATTATGCGTCCAAAAAAATTGATATATTGCTGTTAACCGGCAAAATAAATAACCTAGCGCTCTAATTCAATATCTTACAGCGATGCAATACTATGAAATACAAAGTAGCAACACAGAATCCTGCATATTGCTGCTAAGCAGCAAAACAAGCAAAACTGTAGTGTAGTGTAAGTTCAGAAACAAATAGGAAAGGACAAATTTTATATGATAGAAACAAAATCTCAAGCATTGCTGCTAAGCAGTAACATAGTTAAAACGAATTAATTTTATAGTTTGAAAAGTCTATGATAATGATATTATACTCTAGGAAATGGGGTTTTTCAAAAAGGCGGAAAAAGATCTCTCCTCCAATTGGTATTGCACGACGCCTCGAATGTTGCAACTATCCATAGGCAGTTACCATCCAGTCTTAGCTGGGCTGGATTATAAAAAAAAAGTGTCAAGAAAGTTGCATCATACCAGCTATAGTCTCTACCAGTCAAACCACTTTACACGTGGTTACACTGGGATTATCGAAAAGAAATCACATTAGTTCATATAAGCGTATAGAAATTCACTCAACCATACTATCGTAAATGGCTTCTATTCAAATTCCAAATTTGAAATTGTTGTCTTCACTGACTTCTGTCACTCTTTCCTGTGGATGACAGATTGTCAAAAGTATTCTATGCCTTGAAGCTGTCTATGAGTTGTCATCACATTACATTTTTCCAAAATGGGTCGAAATTTCCGAAAACTACCATTTTGTTCGTACTGTATATAATACATAATGTTTCCTTGGCTTTTTTGGTATGTAGACAAGGCACACACCTAATGTTAAAATCATTATTATTTACAACAGCAATTGTTTTTATACCGAGACAAATAAACGGGTGAATATAGAAAAAACTCTTTGAATGTTTATGAAATCCTTAGCAGTTAATTTAAAAAAACTATATTTATTTAAATGCAATTTATGTGAAAATAAATAATTATTAAAAAAAGAGTAAAGAATAAATATAATATAAATACATATATAAATATAAACTTCCCATTTACTTAGTAATTATCTTAACAGCTGACCTATATTTAACTAGATGAGGCTGACGCATTATTCTTGATATCCTCCATTATGCACATCCATAAATCATCCGGCTCTAAGTTATAAATATGTCAGCAAATTACCTCGCGAACAAGTTCAGGTCTTCAAAATAAACGGCCATAAAACATAATGGCGTAACTAAAATAAACGCCGAATTATCGAAACCATACATCATGGAGTCTTATTAAGGCATCGACGGGAGATTGATGCAAAAACCGGCAAACGGTGGTACCGATTTCAACAAAAGGAAGACCGCAAATATTACTGTACCCTATAATTACGTTTAATAAATCTGCGAACACAAGGAGATGCGAACAAAGCCAATTTTCAATACTTTCTACAATATTAAACAAACAACGAAAAAAAAGCAAACGGAATCTCTTAACATCAAAACCTATTAAGTCGACGTATGTACTCGTATGTGACATGAATGGTTACGAGCTTGTTGCGCGGACTATTTTTAATGTTATCTCGACGAAAACGTTTGCGTAAATAGACTTTTGTGTTTAGGGACTCGACGGATCGGAATGGGCCAATTACGCTTTTTTTCTAGAAAAAATGGCCTCTTGTTATAAAGACGGAGCCACGTGCAGTCGTGTGATTCTTTGTGGTTTTTATACTTGGTTGTTACCCAGTCAAAAGTTAAATTAAAGATGACGATATAATCATTTAATATGATAGCCTAAATATACTTTTGGAACCATCAGTTTTCATGCAACCTCCATGCTTTGGATGTGTAAGCTGTCATTAATGTCAATCATTTCCTTATATTTCCGTATAATTCTAAACGAATTATCCTCTACATGCCCAGCCAACATGACAATGCTCAGGCTTTTATATACATATAAACGCACCAATTTCATATGATATACTGAAAGGAATTTATTTTTTATTTTTTCTTTGTAGTCGCAGATACCTGACTTTTGGCCTTGAAGTAGAAATAATACTATTAGTGCTAAATAGTCACTTAGTATTAAATATTACTAAAACAATTGATAATTATTCACTTGTAATAGGACTGTTAGAATGTATTAACTTTATTATTATTTACTATAAATAATTTTAGTCAAAACCCGCCCTAATCAAAGTTGGTCACGGTCAAGTTAAAATTTCACCACAGACAAAATATATACATCAAACTATTTGCAAAAATAATCATTACCATATATTGTACAACCTTACCGTCAAGTTCAACATGCTTGACCATAAAAACGTTTATCTTTTACATATCTATGTAAATGATAATATTTTAACTTAATATGACAAGCAGATGAACAATAGAGCTTTATTTAAAGTGTATTCTCATGTAGTAAAAAGTTATATGTGCTGTTTTTAAGATAAAAGATAAAGAAACTGGATAGCATGCAAACTTTTGCGAATTGTTTTCATGTACCTACATACGAACAACATAATATTATCTTTGTGAGTAAGTTTCTAAAATTCCTCCAAAGATCCTTTTCCTCGACATAATAATTATGTTCCATATTTTAAAAAGCTGTAAATGTTAATAATTTCATTACAACTATTATATTGAATATCCATTCAATTTTAGAGTATTTGTAATGTGTGAGTGTAAGTTAGACGTTAGATTTATAAAATACATACGCATGTATATTCTACGCCGGGGATATTAATAAATAAAAATACGAGTATATACCTTTTCATTTTCAGGGTCATTTTTCGTTTGACACAGTTGACCAATTTAAATTTGGAATGAACAGCTAAAACCATTTCCTTCCGGTTTCGTTTTCACAATAACGCCAATTGTCTGTGCACAAAGACTATGTTAGCACTCTTGTTTAATAAAAACAAAGGTTAACTGCAATGTCACTTACAATTAATTCTATTGTAAATTTACAGTAACACACGAATCTTATGTATACAAATTTAGTTAGAACTATGGGTCTAGTCCAAATTAGTCGAGCAGTTTGATATCTGTCAATAAGTTAAACGTTAACGCAAATTTAATGAGGCAAAAATGATATGCTACGATACCCCGTCATTCAGATGTCCGTTGGCGGTGTTTGACGTACTACAGTTATCACGACTCTACCATTAATGATGTAACCACTGGCTTCAAATGGATTGGCGCTAGCCTAAATTACCTAAACCGTGTTATGAAGTAAAAATTCTACCTACCTTACATTAGAATACACAGATTTCTGTCTGTTTCTGAATAACTATTATCCCTTCTTGCCTTTTTACTCGATACAAATGGGAAAGTTTGTGAGGATATTTGTTACTTTCTCACGGCAAAAGTACTGAACGGATTTAGATGAAACTTTTCATAAATAGAGCTTATAAATCTGAATGATACGTAGCATACAATTTATGAGGAATTTGCGTTATTCGAATAGATTTTTTTACAATGCAGCCAGCGTGTTCATCAATAATGATCGAGATATTTTTAAGGAATGTTTCCTGCTCCTAAATCATAGGTTTGGGGTTTTTCTACTCCGACCGTTTATTTCTAGGAATATCGCACAGTAAACAAAACTTCGGCGCTTTGAAATATCAAAATACCGTACCTTCCTAGAACTAATTTTAATAAATTAGTCATCCACGAATCTGGATGTCGAGAATTCCTTTGGTGCTTCGTAGAGATGCAAATTTCTTAAAATTGCCTTTTTTTGAGAACGAATATCTTTTTCGCCGAAGACAGTATATGTTCTTTACATCGTATAACAGTAAGTTGCTCTCGCTTCCTGTCCCTATGTATGCGTAGATCTTTAAAACTACGCAACGGATTTTGATGCGATTTTTTTAATAGATAAAGTGATTGCAATTCAGAGTTTCTTAATGGTAATAAGTAAAAATATTCCAAAGAGAGCAGGAAATTTTCACGGTATAGGGAAAGGGAAATTGTTTTACTCCGATTTAACACGCGCGAAGCTGCGGGCAAAAACTAGTATTGGATAGTATTGATGAAATTTTTCATGTGTTCAAGAGGACTTAAAAATAGTTTAGAAGTACAATTCGGTCGACTGGAAAATGTTTTTTTAATTAATTTTTAATTTGTCCGTAGTTGTTGATTTTAGAATGTTTCACATTGGATCCGTCAGACTGCGCTACCATCGCAGTGTCAAATATTAAATGACCGTCTAGAAATCATTTATATGGCAAAGCAAGGTTTACGGGGACAGCTAGTAATAGTATATATTTTTTTAAAACAATCCTAAATTTATAACCTTCGTTAACTTTTTAAACGTATTACAACTTTATGGTTATTTTGACTTTATCAGCTGACATTTCCTTTACAAGATAAATGCGTCGGCCACATTATTAGTGGCTACTTTAAAACGCTATTACTCAATTTAACATAATCTTTACTTAGATCTAAGTAATGTGCGTAATTATGTCGTCTCGCGAACTCCGCTTTCGCTGCGAGCCTGTACCCACTTAATATTACTTTATTAAATTGATTATCATATTTTAGAACCTACTTGTAGTTTTATTTGTAAGTTAATATGAGAATGATTGTACTGAACACAGTTTTATCTTCAACTAGCTTTTGCCCGCGGCTTCGAGCGCATTTAATTCGGAGTAAAACAATTCCACTTTCCCTATACCGTGTAAATTGTAATAATTGTAAATTGATTTTATAATTGTCTGTAACAACAATAGTGAAATATGTATTTGCCGCGACATTTTGCAGTGAAACTGTTTTTTGTAGGATGTTTATTCTCAGCATTGTCTATATTATAACGTAAATTCGATGCTCATATAACGAAAAAGTACGTATAATGTCGTAGAAGTAGTAAACTGGACACCTGCGTAACCTTTTGTAGTTTTACGACGCGTTTGAACCTAAATTAAATGCCTCGGAGGCGTTAAAAGTTAAATGAGCATTCCTTTAGACGGCGAAACTTGTTAACGGAGACTTGTTCAACTCATAAATCTCGAATTTATTATGTCTTAACCGTATGTCAGTACCTCTTCCGTTCTTACGCCTTTCCTTGTTCATAAAACTTTTAAGGACTTTATAAAGTAGCTCGAAATGATTATCCAACCCTGAAATTGATCTGTTGAAGTAGATCTTTTATATTAGAATACTTAGACAGTTTACACGGTCCAAGCAGAGGTTGCCTGACTTAACATTAAATTCTAAGGTGTCTTAAGTTTTCCCACGATTTTTTCTTTCACTGTTTTTTAAGCATGCTAAGAAGCAGGCAGGCCTTGTTTAGGATATTGTTGTTTTTAATAATTATAAATAATACAATTTTAACAATTATAATAAAGTGATTATAATAATTATAAGTAAAATGCCTAGTTGCGTAAATTATAATTTGTATCGATATATTCGACTTGTAACAGTCACTTACATAAAAGACGCAGTCTCACTCAGGACAAATTTGGTGGTTTCATTGAAAAAAACCCGACTTGTATACCATTTGGGTGCGTACAGGCCACCTTTAAGTGCTTACCATTGGCTATAGATATTAGACAAGTTACGAGCGTTTTGTTATAGCCAGTTTCAAGTATAAACGAGAATCCAACCGTTTCAAGACGCAGCCGCTACCGATGTTGCCATATTAAAGTGCGCTGTCTTTCCGTCAACAATTATCTCCATTACAAATTACGAACATAGGCCGTGGGCGTAATATTCCATCGTATTCAAATATGGATACGTTTGCTAATGTACCTGTTTGATCGCGTGCGAGCGGCAAGTGACAGATACTGAAGCGAATAAAACACCAAATAACCATTTAGTAAGCCACAAAAGACTGCCTTCTGCAATATTGCAAACACACACACAGATAACGTAAGCCTAATTCTTCTAGGGCTATTCAAAGGCTGAAGAATGATGGAGACATTAGTGTAAAAGTGCTTGGTGTGAAAGAGAGCATCGATGTAAAAATGAGAAAGGGAGTGATGAATGTAGGTCAGTTTTGTAAGGACAGAGATATTTGGCACTCAGTTCTTTCTGCCTAACCCGTTAGGGACATGCCCGGTAGTATGGTGACCGGATTAACCGGATCATCCGGTTACCATTCCGCAGGCGGTGAGTTGTGTAATTGTAAATTAGCTGTGAGCAATTTTCCCTATTGTAATTATCATTTTATCAATCGCTTCCCGCCGACAGTGGTACAAGTGGTTGGTACCCAGATTATAGGTTATAACGTGAAATTAAGACATTCTTCAAAGATTACGGCGTAGTCGACGAAGATTAAGTAACGCAGTTAACTTTAAATTGGTTTTGAGAAATTAATTTTGTAACATCCCCGCTGTCAATTACTTTAATCGGGCTCCATTAGTTAATAATAATTGTTTAATAATTTGCAAATGTTCACGAGGTTTTATGGAATAATGCAATTTTATTGAATCGTTATAACGGGAGAGGGAAGCTACTTTAGGAAACCTGTTCATACAGCATATTCATAGAGCATTGTTTTCTAATATTTGTTAACTTCTCATTGTTCTAACCTGTATCTAACAGATGAGTAATATAAGAGTTATAAATACAATTATATTAATAAAGAATCGTTACTTAATTTTCACAATAAAATATTCCACATGTGTATAACTCGTTGATATCTTAAATATCTAGTAACCTAATACCCGTAACTGTTACATATTGTGTGAAACCGAAATACTGGTTTTCGTAATCAACGTATCTATTACTTTAATACGGGAGCTAAAAGCATTGAAATGTGATTTATATTGAGACAACGAATACATTCATTATCTAGTATTACAACAGTGACTTAGCACACCTTTTCACGGCTAGACAATTTTTGATAAAATTCAGTCTAAAGACAGTTTTAGTTATGACAAAAAGTATTGATTTCTTACGACTTTTTGTAGCGGATAATGATCGCTATGTTCCATTTTAATGTATTATACGTCCTTATTCAAATTCAAAAAGCTTTTTTTTAAATTAAAACGTACTCAATGAAAAGCATACATTTTTCTGTCATAGTTAATTTAGTTCATATATTTTTGACCAACTTCATAAAGGAGGAGATACTCAATCCGTCTGTATTTTTTTATGTATTACCGGAAAACTTCCGGTAAACCGAAAAACCGGCCTGCGTTAACCGATTTCGAAATTACTTTTTCTTCAATCGAAAGGAGATATCTTTAGAGTCGGTGTCTAGGTATGTATATTATAGTGTTTCCTTAGCTAACACCGACTTCATAGACGACAATATGTGTACCTAAATATTGATGAGGAGAAAGGCAAGTTCATTATTAAGGTGTAGAAAAATACGTAATTATTTATTAACTTTTCAGTGCGTATTAATTTGGTCTGGATTAGTTCTTCTTTGAAGTCGGTTTGTTTTTTGTTAAAATATTTGTTGATGATGCTGAGCTTGTAAATTCTAGTAACTGAGAGGATTGTGCACTCAATCCACAATATACCCGAACAAGTTGTAGCCAAGTAATCCACGGATAGCATTGTAACGTTAATCGATTTCAATAATTATCTGCAAGCTCATTGATTTCACGATATCTTAATGGAACAGGCGCATTAGCTCTACGCCCGACCCATTACCGCTCGAGGACACTCGGTACTCTATAAACCTATCATTTTATTTGTCTCTGATAATTTGTCTATACTAATATAAAGCTGAAGAGTTTGTTTGATTGTTTGAACGCGCTAATCTCAGGAAATATTGGTCCGATTTGGAAAATTCTT
>DWQT01002427.1:0-14193 GCA_018244895.1 Myscelus amystis hages | reverse complement strand
TTTAAAATGTTAATTCCGTAATTGATTCAATTGGTGAAATTGATAAATAAAGTATGTGGATTCTTTTATACAGAATAAAAATATTGCTGCGTAAAAAACTTTCCCTAACTAGCAACAACAAAAGAATCGCCATTTCAGGATCTCGTCAAGAAAGTCAAAGTGCTCATGAAACCAATTCATAGTTTTGTCCTCTACTCCCCGAGAACGTTCTTTTATGAACATTGAACCGTAAAACTGAAACAAATGTGTCTAATGTTTATTAGTACGACATTCCTGTACGTACAAAAGTAACGTTGTTGATTTTGAATTCTTTTCTTTTTGTTCTAGCAACAACGTTTTTGAGGTGAATGTAAGCCCAGTTTCTCTTACCCGGCTTGAACAATATTCACATAATTAAATTGGTCAATGCGTACCTAGGAAAATAGGTTTTAGCTTGCCCCACATCATAACAATCAGATACGCAGATATTGTAAGCGATAAAACGGGAAACAGTTGAGATCGTTATCATCATCATAATTCAAACATGAGATCATTCGAAGTAATAAGAACTAGGAAAGTCTTCCAGCAACAGTAGATTGCCGCCAGTGAATCGTGGGACAGAGTGATATTGCACATATACATGCATATTCAATACAAAATGTCAAAGATCATGGTCGCCCGACGCGCAAACAGTTTTTTCGCAGCCGAAGCATTCAAGGCGGTTTTAAAAACGAGCTGGACGTCTACTTACCTTTACTATTGTCGGTGGGATATCCAGGTATTCATTTATTATTTCATCTGCTTTTATTGCTCTTTTTAAGCCTTCTCTAATAACGGACAGGGATGTGGTCAGCAGTAAGTTTATAATAACAAGTACTTGTGGCCATGTAAATGCTAATTTCCAACGTAACATATAACATCAATTTCAATGTGGACCCAACAATAGTCTCATCACATCAGCAAGTGTAATTCGCTTGTATTTTCAATAAAATTGATATACCTACAATAGCTGACAGATTCTTGTACCATTGCATTATAATCAGAAACAAATAAAAATAGTCATCCGTGAATGCTAAGAATATAAATCCGATTACAATCGACATCAAAAGGGCCAAATCTTCGGGTCGTATCTCCGTAAGTAAACAAATAAAAATACATTTTTCCAAATTCACTTGCTAAAGGGAAGAATAAATCGTGAAACACGTTCGCCCACCTAGAAGGTACATTCCGGTTATTTTCTTTCCTCGCGAAAGAAAACAACTGGTACGTAAAACGTAAAGAAGGACATTACCTTCGCTGGGTCAGAAAATCTGCGAGGAACGATTTCCACATCAGACACTTTAAATCATTCGCTCCGTCTCACATTTCATCCATAAATATTAAATCTTGGCTTATTTGTGTAATAGAAAAAAAAGAGATATCGCGTGACATTTTCCTTCGAGGATTCCCGGAATCGGTCAATTTTCCCGCTGATCGCTTCGGCCGGTGTTTATTGAAATAGTATTTCTCAGTTGGCCGCGCCCGGGGCGAGATCATTAACTATCTTACGTCTACGCTCGGCCTAATGACCCTTCAAGCAGTCGCTGAGAGACTTTCCGCAAGAAAGGGTGGTAATCTCATTATGTTAATGGATGCATATTGGATGCTCCTCACTTTCGTTGTATATCCAACGTGGAAATACGTTTGACTTTCGAGCAATCGGAGAGAGATAACAGGGATGACTAAGTCTAAGTCGTAAAGGTCCCGCCGGAGTCGTGAGCGACGCATCTGACACGCGACATCGATATACATACATAATTATGTTCCTTAAGTTTAACCGTCTAACGAGTTTAGTGTCCGATCATCAGTCGATCTAAGTTTTGTGTGTGGTGTTAAAAAGTGTTATGAATATTTTCATTATTTTATAATGCATAGCCTACATAATATTAACACAGCAACGCAATATTATCTAATAAAATATGATCAATATACATATATGTTGTGTATAACACGGGTACTGTTTAACATTTCATTCGAGGCTCATCACTCACCGAGACCCAAAAGTTGGTAAAGCTACTAAAATTTCAAGATCAGTACTAGGCACACCGGTTTGGCATAGTCTGATCCGTCAGAACTTTTAATTGGCAGTTTATGCATTATTATTAATAAATGACCCCGAAAGCTGAAATTCGTAACTCTAAATACCGTTATTTTGTTCATAATTGCGGTGTACTGTGTAACAGGATCTGGTGGTAATTACGCTTTGAAGTAATAATGTTGTGAAATACGAGACGTCTATCCTGCCAACCAATGGTCGGAGGAATATTTTTTTTGAGACCCGCTTTTGAATCGAAACGTAATAAGTTTTTTATCAGTAACTTAAGTATGTTAATTTGTTTAATAAAAATTACGCTATTTTAATAAGTTAAAAAAATTAATTTTTGAGTGTACAAACACAACGTAAATAAAAAAGTTCTTTCATCAATATCCTAACGCTACACAAAACTAAAGATATTCCTCTATGTATATGTAAAGATACTTTTCGTATCGATCGCTCGACAGCTTTAAAACATTGTTAATTCGATCACCGACACTATTTAGAGTTTCTGCGTATCGAATCGAAATCGAAAGATATATTATATTAACCTCGGAACTCGATCAATATAACATGGAGTATGATCAAAATCTATCAAGAATGAATGATAAAAGAATATACCGTGGAATATCTATTTTCATAAAACTTTTTATACGAGAATAAAAAGATTTATTTTACTAGGGGTTAGGGCGTATTTGACTTGAGGTGAGTTTATTTATGAATTTATTTTATTTATTGAATTGGGAATAGATAAAAATCGAAATTTGTATCTTTTGTTTGCAATTCTCTATAATCGGATCATTTTAGATTGAAGACAATGACAATATCTATACAAATTTTAGCTAAATTTTCAATATAAAATATTAATCATACAATTCGATGTAAATTACTTTACAATTTATTTCTATTTCTAATTCAATCTACTCTTTTATACTGACTGTAGCATCTTTCTAATTCAAACTCAAATTGTTTTATTCATTAATAGGTACATACATACCTACACTCAATGAAAGTCACGTTTCAGTCATCATACTTCGGCTTTTATCAACTAAAACGATATTGATATGACCGTTTGCTAAGAAACAAATGTATCTTATACAGACCACCTGCCCGCTATTAAGATTTGTTATTTCAGAAATTAATCATAAAACGGGGCCGTATTTTGCGAGGCAAATAACAATAACAGTCGAGTTACACTGGGGAGGTCGTAATTCCGTAAGACAAGCTCGTAAATGCTCGAGTAGTGGTGAAGGCGAGGGCATTCGGCCGCATCCTTAGATTTGATTGATCTCCAAAGAGGACGATCTCCCTACATTTTTACTCGGGCAACCCCACGAAAATGAGAAAAAAAACGGGGAACATAATTAATTACTTTATTTGGACATTAATGACTCGGTCCAATAGGACGAGGGATGATTTTGTATCCTTACCGAGTAACTTTGGTTTCCTACAGTCGTTCAATGAAACGATACATTTTGAAATTACCTTTATGAACATTATTTTCCAATACATATGTATGTACCTGTCCACTTAGTGTAATTTTTATTTACATATAAAAGTAAGTTTAATAAGCTTTATACGTCTATAAGAAACGCTCCGCTTGGATTTGGGCAATAAAATTAAGAAAACTTTATTTTTATTACGCAAAGTCTAAAGCAAAGTTAAACGTGATTTAAGAAGATGAAAAAAATTACGAATTATTAATAGTCAATAAACTTATCATGGCATCAAGAATTCGGTTTAAAATATTTGCTGGCTGGTAACTTCTTAAATATTCTCAGAGCTCGAGAGGTGTTTCGAAACGACACAAAGAAAACATAAAAAGAAATACTTAAAAAAAACGAGCAGCTATTCCGCTGATGGATTCTAAATGAATATTCAGTGCGACAGAGGAGAAGGGGTGTCGCAAAAAGGACCGTCTAAATTTTCACAATGAAAAAGAAAAAGGTGGACACAATCGCCAAACCATAAAATAGCGAATAAATAAGCTCGGTGCGACACGTACCCATTTAATTATGAATTAAGACCGGAGTGTAACGAGATCACAATGTAATTAAGATTACTGCGGCGAGGTTTCCTTCAGACGGCGGCTAGCAAGTGAGAGTGAATGGTCCACAAAACTAACACGGGCGACTTTGTTTTTCTCTCGGAAAAAGCATAATTTATGGCGGGCCCAGAGACATTTGTAACGGGGGACGACTGTATTTCTATTAATCTGATGTTCTGCTAAAATCCAAGATACGTGGAATTCCATTGAAAATGTAATACCTACACTTGTAATAATGCCCCACATACCATGCCATAATCTTATTTACTTTGATCAGTCCAAATAATTTTTGTCTGTAGGTAGATAGGTACACTTTTAATAAAATATATGAAGAAGTATAAAGACATATAAAACAGTTCTTAATTTACATACGGACACTCAAATTACTTGTTTTGTAATTCTTAGTATAACAAATACAACCATACGATAATGGAGTGTGTTGAATATTATTATTGTGTTCCGTCTGTGTTCGCGGGTGTCGCTTACAAATATTAAATGAATATGAAAGGTCCCGCCGAAATAATGTTTCTTTTTATTCACTTTCCCCGAAGACAGTTTATTTCCTCTGTCACCGGTCATTATGTCAAGGCTGTTATAAGGAGCCTAAAGGATATGAAAAATGTCCAAAATATTCTATCGAGTTGTCGAATATATTTTTGAAAATATGACATAAAATATATGATTCCGTCGACCCACTTCAGTCAATTACACAAAAATAACAATACTAATTTATATTTGTTTTGAAAATATATTATTTAGATTTGAAAATATATTACTATACTTGAATAATGTCCAATATATGTATACTCAGAGTGCAACACATTAAAAGTGCCATTGCGCGGCACCGTTTCATAGCTGCTGGCTCTTGAGAAACCTTTTGACCTAACTTCGTCATATTGTTTTATGAGTCAAATTATGATTGGTAGAAATGCGAATTACTGTCAAATGCATATCGACGGCGGAAAGGGAAAAGTTACTGAGCGCCATATTGCTAATTTTACAACAGAGCTGTTTGTACATTTATTTTTTCTAAGAAAAATCTGTTATAAAATTAGCAATATGGCACTTAGTAACTTTTTCCTTTCCATCGTCGATATATAGATGTTAATAAAGCATCTAGTTTAAAGTTAATAATATTTCTAGCCTTAAAAAAGCTATTGAAAATTTGTTACGAACATAATTTTAAAAATAATTTCTACTACACATTGTTATTCTTGGGCGACGACTAAATAATACGCGCATTGTATTGTATTTTACACACGTGTCTATTCCATATAATCATAATTGCTTCTTTTGGTATTTGATTCAGAGTAATAATGGGGAACCAATTAAATTAAACAACCATATTTTTCCGTACATGTCCATCCTTACCTCTTCATAAGGGAGCAGTAATTAATTAACGTCTCATTCGCAGCGGCTTCCTCTTACGAGGGCGAGGCCGTGACTTGCAATTTCAATACCCGTACGTGTTCCGTTTCTTTTCAGCTTTGTTACTTCGTACCTATCCGTCGTACAAGGTTTCAAGTAAAGCAGTCATATAACAATTCGGTACCTGAATGAGCGAGCTTTCCTAGGTATCATTCATATGTATGTCATGTTATGCGATCTGTTTATATCGTAAAAAAAAACATTATACAACACTTTGAGCACAACTGTCGAGCTCAATTAATATGCAATACGACCTTAAGGATTTACAATGCTATATTGCAAGATAAAAAGTATAAATGAATTTTAATATATACAGAGAAAATGCATACAAAGGTAATCTGAACATAAATATCATGAGTTTATTTCAAAGCGTATTACATCCATAATTGAAGCCGTTATTCTTCATTTACAACTAATACAAGTTAAATACATAAGATCCTCAGCATTTGTTCATAATTATTATGAATAGGAAAAACATCTGCAAGAACAGTACCTATATATTTAAGTATGTATAATACTATGTTAATACAATTCTGTGACATTTTTAGTAATACAATTCTAGACTTATTCGAGCTTAGATGCAGATATTTTAATGCGCTTAAATAGCGTTATACACGTTGCAAATGACGAAACAAAAAAAATGTTATATACCATGCTTTTACAATAGAGAAATAAATATAGATAAAATGCTTATTGGAAATTTATCAGTTGTTTCAATATACATTCAGTCTGTAACAAATTCGGTATCCGCAAGATGGGCGGAGATTAATAAAATTTCAGCTCTTAAGGCCTCCGGGGATGCCCCTTTACGGCACGTTGGCTTTTTACGATGCCTCTTTTTACCTTCATACTTATTTCGCATTCCCTTGATTTATCATTTTTGGTTTGGCAATTACGTTCGATATGCGAATGGCAAACCCAATTTCAATATCGGCGCTTAACTAAATGCAGTCAGATCGCTATTCGCTACGGGGACAAGTTTGAAACGTACATACATACTTATAATCGGTTCCAGCGCGCATTGCTAGAGAAAATAACGCCACTACTCTATGTCACATTATTGCGGTTGTTACTAAGACACTTGTAATAACCCGCACCGAATGTATGAGTAATTGTTGTATGTTATTTGGTACCTTTTTAGCGGCGGAGTCTTGATTGTTGTTGTCGGCGTGGTGTGGAGCGGCAGGCGCCATGACGGTGACGCCACTCTGCGAAAGAAGCTCGTCTGAGCCTCTCTGTAACAAACAAATGACAATTCTAAATATGAACTACGAAAGTAAAACTTTATAGTACAGTGAAGAAGCACGTAAACGTTAGACGACTATATAAGTATTTGTTTAATCTTTGTTTCTAGGAATTGTTACATTTAATTAAAATAAACATGGTTACATTACATTTACGAACTTTAATTCTCTAAAATTAAGTGGCGTAAATTAGATATAACAAAACTGTAGATAGTTCACATTGTCCTAGCAGTTGGGCTAATGTAGAAACAGTTAGTTGTAGTTCATAAAGATCCGTAAAAAAGATGACATCGCTCGAGTACACACGGCACAGTAGCTACAGTGTGGGAGGTTGCGACACAACAATATAACAGAGGTCGCACCTGCACGGCTCGGTATCCGTCACCCGAGACACTTAATAAAGCCCACACGTCATTCGTGAAGACTTTCTGCACAAAAGACGAAACAGAAGCCGACAGCGAAATTGCCCGCGGAATCGTACGCCCCGCGCCGGTTTATTTTTAGATATCCACCACGTGGTGCTCGCGAACACTTTTTAATTGCCACGCAGCGACCGTCCTGTTGACAAGGTAATGTTTAGGTTTTTGGACGATTTATCAACGTTTTTTTCATCAGGAGACACGGTCGTGTCTCTCGCGGCAATTACATATTTTAATATGTTCTGCACGACCGGTGTTTTTTTCTCGTACACGATGTCAATACGTCAACAACATAACCTTTTCCCGTATTTATTTTTCATATGTCTTATTGGTAGTCATTTATAAGCTTCTTCATATCAATTGTGCTTATAACTTCCAAGATCATTTAAATAATGATTTATGCATATTTCAATTACAAAATTTTCGTTTGCGCCTGTTTTGGGTTCTGTACGATTTCAATTTCGGTCGTTTTTTTCCCGTTGAGTTGATAAACACGAACCTTGAGTCAATGTAGACTATGATAAGACTTCAAAATAAATCGACATAATTATTTAGAAATATCGATTTAAAAAACATAATCGTAAGTGAGCTCAAACACTCATTGAAAACCGCTTACATTAAAATTGCTGTATATTATTTTGAATACAATTGATGATGCACATCAGGTACACCATATTTTCTTTCGATGTAAACTGTTATTCAATGAGGGTTTTTTCAAATCAGGTTCATTCAGGTTCAAATTAGGTTCAATCAGGTTCAAATCAGGTTTTATGTACATGCTTGGATTTTACAACAATTGTTAAATGTGTACTTTTACGTAACTTTACTTTTATGTGTACTTTTGTGTAATTTTTATTTTCAGTTTAGACATCGCTTTTTTCTAATATCTACAATTTGCGCGATTTCCTACCTTAATAGACAATCTAAGAATTTGACAGGTTAGCAATTTTCTAATAAATTTCCTAATAAAAATAATCAAGTATTCTAGTGTATTATTTTTAACTTCAACTTGCATTGCTCGTATTTTAAAAAGGCCTATTAGATGTAGCGTTGGTAATATATAATAAGAACAGCTATATTCAAATTCAATAATTACAAAAATTAATAAACACAATAATCGCTATCGTACTGGTAATCACAAACGGGAAACAAGTAAAGTACTCGAGTTTAACATTTCCCTTCCTTATCGTGTCTACGGTCCGATTGCTTTTCAAGGCAGAAATTATCTTAAGGTCCCCTTATCTAACCTGCTCTGAAATTAGTTCATGGCACATTACAGAAATAATCATTAACTGTCTGAGCCGTGTCAATTTAATAATGTTAAATTATTAATACAGCGACCATTGAATATGGTTTTTAAAGTGATAAATATATCTCTTTGTTTTATTATTTACAATTTTGAAGATTGCAACGTTATTCGAATAGGCATTGGAAGTACTATTTTCTACAATTTACATAATAGAATAAAAAGATTAAGGTAACAGCGGGAATCCCATTTTACGACATAAAGCTTTCATTGTAAAAAAAGGTCCGTTTTCTTTGGGATAAAACCGACACGAGGTCTTATTCCTTGGAGTAATTTCGTAGAGCGCGTGTAATAATTGCTCGAAATTAAATAACATTTTTCACAACAAAGAAACAACGTGGATGGAAATTTCGTTGCGAAATGCCGGATTGTGTTAGAAAATAAGGCAGTTTTCGTTTTTATAACAATTTCTCAAGTTAATGGAGAATGATGCTAGATCCCTTCGTAATGAAGAAAAGTGTGTCACCGCTTTTGCTCATCTCTAACACTAGAATTATTATGATCTTATTTTCATATACCTACGTACATGCATATACTTTTATTCCATACACTTCGGGAGTAACAATGACCTCCAGACGACATTCCCAGTTGACTTTAGGTAGTTCAGGTAATAACTTTGCTACGTTAACAAGAAACATTTACCAACAAAAAAACCACGTGAATGCTAAATCAACAAAATATAAGTAACTTCTTAGACTGAACGGAATGCGTCTGTTATTTGTTGCGCACGGAATAAGATTATAGATGGGTTTCTGTGTACACTGTTATCAGATCGAAATTCTTAGCATTAAGTTACTCGTATTTAAAAAAGGTATAAATCTTTTAAGATATCTGTGTATATGTTAAGAGGGTGAAGTTTAAAAGAGACGTTGCGCTAAAGTCTGACTTTCAAAGCTACCTTAAGTATATCCAATTATGTAAGTAGCCTTTAGTGGTCTTTCAGAAAGGCGACTCTATCAACGTCGACTGAAAGAGGCACCACATGCTTACAAAAGTCCAATGGAAGAACTTATTTGGAATGCCACACACTCGACTTGTAAGAAATCTATAGGTTCTTGAACAAGACTGGTGAAAAATCAATTTCAAACCTTGGTTTTACAAAACGTATTGGTTTTACTCTTGAAAAATAAATCTAGATATTTCATTCGATCACAACGTATTGAAACGTTCTCCAATATGTCATTTGAATGAATGATACAAGGGCCCTTCGCATCTGAATATTATCAGGAATAAAATATACCTACATGAAAGGTGATGTTTACATACATCAGACAAACAAACCTCGGTCTAGGGCTATATGAGAATAAAATCGCACGAGAAAAAAAATTGTGTTCTCGCTTCAAAGCTTCGAAGATATTTTTGTACACTAAATAAAAATCTCACAATGAGGTTTTGACTGCTTTATGTTAAAAGCAATTCGGTAAAAATGTACATTATTTCACAATATAAGGTTTTTTTCGTAAAGAAAACCAATTTGTGCTTCGGCAATAAAAAGACATTTTCGGGTGCCTTTTTCATAATGATACTAAATATTAATATAGACATGATATTTGTTATGAAAATAATATTAAGAGTACCATTAAAAGTAATAAACAAACGGAAATCCTACATCATGGCCGACATATCTTCAAAAGGCGGCGAGGGAGCACAAAATGATATGTCTACGTAGTCAAAGAAAAACATCGCGGTCCATTGTCGAGAATCGATACGAATAATCTATTAGTGATATTAAAATGTTCTAGGAAAATACTCGTAGATGGGCACGCCAGATTTTGTTATTTCAGAAAGGGACTCCTATTTTACAGATTGCTTGAGTCAATATTATTTTAGGTATAATTTCGTCGCATTCTCCCCCGCAATCCGCAGACCACATTAAAGTAAATACTTCGTAACTGATTCCCGTAACTTCAATGAATTAGATTATCTCATGTTGATTTTGCATTAATGGATGCCTCTTACAAAATATGTATTGAATAAGATCACTCTGATGATGCTTTACAGCTGCTATTAATTTATTTACTTTTGCTCGTCAGTAAAATGTCATCAAAGACTGTCTGGACATGCATCACGAATTAATGGGATTAAGGACTACGGAGTATTTTTAGATCGGAAGCAACCTGTTTATTTTAAGTTTACATGTCAAAATAAATTGAAGAATGTTTACTTTTTTTTAAATTATTGACTTTTACTTAAAATATCAATAAGAATCTAAAATCGTCGACTAACGGTCATCTGTCTAAGGATTGAACGTTTCTGATGCAACTTTCTTTTTCCACTGGCATACGACACCGCATCCGGATTGACCTACGAGTTTTAATTCAATTTTATGTAAGTATGTGTTATCAGATGAAGTTAGATAATTATATAGAAATAATTATAATGTTATTAAATTATTTACTAAACTACGACTTACTAGTACAACTCAAATGTTGGCTGGCTACAAAACACTAATGTTCGTCGGAAGAAGTCACAAGCTTGTGTAAATAACTTCGGTCCCTTAAACAAGGGCTGAGCACTGATTAACTTGACAAACCTCTTACCGCATCAGTGCTGTGACTATCACGACCTAATTGAAACGAGATCAGTAACTTTTTATTTGATGCTTTCCCGACTTCACTTTGTACTCTACATCAATTTAAGTCTTGCAAAAGCGTTAGTTTATAAACGCAATAAGCTTCAAGATAACAATTGTTGCTGGAAATAAAACATCAATAAAACTTCGCTGTAAACTCGGTATTACCGATTTTTATGAGGGCTATAAACACTATCGATAACAACTATAGATGTCATATGAAATATTTATGCGGCACCAACTCCATCCAACTCGTTAATTCATTCCGATTCGAATATATGAGAGAACTTAGTAACAATTTCATTATGATCCCGTTCAGTGATAAGTAAAAAAATTCTTCTTATACTAAGTAACGGTTAGTTACACAAGGATAGTAAAATATTATTAAGTTAAAATGTTCTACAGTAGGTATATACTGTATTTCGAAATATTTAAGGCACAGTTTATATAATTATGTCGTTACGCTCAGGAACTGATGATTGATAGCTCAAAATAAATAATTAAAAACAGTTTTAATGAAACACAATTTTCAATACACGAAATATATTTATAAGAATATTGGGTAGCGCGTTAAATAGACTTAAGAAGATAAAAAATGAATGCAACTGTCGTACATTGTCTGCGGCCGAATAAAACAGAGAGTCTGGAAGGAGGATACACGTACGTTTACGACGGATATGAAAAATCGCTTTGGCATTTATGACGTTATTGTTCTCTGAAACGGGCATGCCTAATATGGAAAAGTATAAAAAAGGGTCCAACGTGGAAAAGCTGTAGCGGGTCTAATAATTTTTATTGCTATTTCACGACCTTACAGCCTGATTTAACTCGACGTGTGTAAATTATGATTTAATTTAATAACCGCTGCTGAAAACGAGCATAAAATGTTTTTATGTCAGATAATATACTTTTCATTATGAGTCATGTGTTACTCTCACAGTTTTATATATTCATGCTTTATGGGCTCAAGTAACGCAGTAGGAGTGAATCGTGAGTTATTCACTTGATTTTTGTAGGGTATTTTATAGGCATTGAACAGTAGTATAGAAAACTATTATATACCCTTTTGTGCAACGAAAAGAATGATCAATGCATGTTATTGGACATACGACATTTTTTTCTTACAAAGAAAATAATTCGGTTTTCTTTGCTTTCCAGTATTTTGGTTTATTTTGTGATCAGTTTTAAATAAGCAAAGGAAGCGGTAGGAATTTGTGAACGAAAGATTTTCTGCAGCAAGGATGGCATCACACCGCGCCGCACATCCGTCTCAGATGCCTAATATCATCCCGGCACCAGAGTAAGATGTCGAAATTAACGATCTTGATAATATTTGTTGGCTGCGCTGCCAGCTCTCCTCGTAATTAATCGCACCAATTTGTTCTCCGCTTATAACGAACATTTGTCAAGCACCCACCGCGCAACGAATGATTTTCGCACCAACTTCATAATCGAAATTCGGAAATCCATTACGGAATGTTGCTCAACAATAAAGTCGAATTGCGAGAAAAAAAAAACACAACAAAGTATCCGTTTCCAGAAAAAAATGGTAAAAGAATTCATAAACTGATTTGATGCGAGTGATTTAATTCTAGCCGAGGACATTATTCTCTTTAGGGTAACCGCGTCCTGAAAATTCGTTGTAAATTTTCGCGTGTAAACGTGTAAAAACGTTAATTAAATATACGCGTGAAATTATTTTTTACCCAAGGTTTAAGCTCGTTACATATTCTTTTTATACTCAAAATTCAATTACTATTAGGAGACGCGACCACAGCATATTGATCAGAATAGACAACACAAAAGTTAGTAATTCTCAACGCAAATAGCAAACCTCTTAGCCCCAGAACAATATAAAGAGACATTACTCCCTGTCACAACTCTATTTTATAGGGAAAGTCGAAGGAGTTCGAACAAAGTTGCACAGGCTGGTTACTTCGTAATGAATAGAGACGCCAGACGGTAACCGCCACTGCGGTGCAGCTCGCATACCATTTAATTTGCCAGATAGCCAAACTGTGTCAACTAGCTCTTCAAATTCGATACTGAAAATTCATCTTTGTTCTAATAAATTAAATATTAATTATTACAAATTTTCAATAAAAACTTTATAATTTGAACACTTAATAGTAAAACAAACTAAATATGTTCACCAGTCAGTTAGTTGTCACTCCGGTGTAGCAGCGTTACTCATGAAAAGGTCGCGATAGTTGTACAAGTACCGCGAAAAGGATTACAACTTTTGGTATTACAGAACATTCTGTGGCAGGAAATAACGGGGTGGGCTTCCATATCCTTCCACATTTCGCTAACTAAAACAGTTACTAGAGGCAGGTTCTATGGTGTCATAGGTACTGTGAATTGTAATATTTTAAGTGTATATTTACATAAAACTTGTTTTTAAATGATTGGCAATATATACTAACGATTTTGGTGATTCGTGATGACATTTCTATTATGGATCATGAGTTTTTTAAAGAGTCGTCTCTAATTTGTTTATGTGTTTGTGCGATGAACTGCACTATTAGGTAAATATTACGCAGGATTATTATTTATGAGATTGTTGAAAGAAAACTAATCTAGCTTTTGAAAAACTTGAGCGATAAAATTAAACAGACGTCGAGGGTGGAACAAAGGGCAGCCGTTTAACGTTCAGAGGGGATATTAATTTGCATACGAGACAATTTAAATAAATATCGCGCTGTGAGAAATGCAATGTTTTAGTGCACTTATTTCATTTTTAATTTAAATTGCGACCGTCGATATGAAGTTTGCTCTTGTTTTGTTGTGAAAAGATTGATATGCTCCGTCTAATAAAATCAAATCTCGTGTTAAGAACAGTTTTTGGATTGTATAAACCTTTGAATGGATATAGTTTCAAAATTAAAGTAAGTAATAATTTGCTATTATTCCTGAAGAACATGTCAAAGAGGAACAGGAGACATCCTATAGCAGCCTTTGAGGAATTTACATCATACAGATCTCTTACTTACAAATAAGTAAGATACTTACGTTACCGTTACTGTTACTGTTACGATTCAGTTGGGTGCAGCGTATTACAAAGAGAAATATTTAGTTTGACCAACGAGTCAGCATTGCTACGTGGTACTTATGGTAACACTCA
>DWQT01002426.1:0-14193 GCA_018244895.1 Myscelus amystis hages | reverse complement strand
AGGGTGCTTTTTGCACTACCTTTGCATCTAACGTTTTGTACAGTATAAATTAATTTGTGGGAAACCTTATAAAAATCAATGAAACTATATTGATCTATGTAAATGAAACAGCTAGACTAATGAGTACACATATTTATACATAGTTAGATATGCCTACGTAAGAGTAATGTACATATATTCAAGTTTTGCTAGCTTGCGATATGTTTTTTTATTTATTTATTTCTACACAGAAAAGTGAATTCAATCCAAAAGTAGCATCTTGCATTATTAATAATCACAATACTTTCATTTAATTTAGAATCGATATTAGTTATAATACGGTATGTTTAAGTAAATTTCATAGAGATAAATATATTATCACTTAAATCTATCGCGGATCGAGTCTAACTAAAACAAACCTTAGATTTTTGTCTTATAAATTACAATATCAATTTTGATCCTGTTTTATATTCTGCGTCAAGGAAGTCGTCACGATGGGTAGTCGAGCGCAACAGTGGGTTTATAAATTATGTATTATAATAGAAATAAGAATTCTGCTTTCACAAGATAATTTAGAGATAAAAATCTATATTGAAGGGAAAAAAGAAAGTATGTATCACGTCGAGGTTAGATCGCGTAACGTCGCCGTCAAGTCTGCGATTCGAAGTACACTGGGGCGGCTTACACGTCGCGTACCGAAGGTTTGCTGAAATTATGTGTTTTTTTTTATTCTTTCCGTTATCATTCAATGGTCGCAACAGACTAATTCCTGGAGTCTGGTTTTCACGGTTTGATAGTCAATCACGGAGAAGAACACGCTTGTGCCACGTTAATCATTCATATTTCATTTTTCTGCAGGTGTAAATCTACAATACCATAGCGGAAGGCACAGTGCGTTTTAGGTCTCCCAAGATCGCTCAGAAGCCCATTCCACAATGTATTATTGTCTGAATTACCTTTGTTTAATTTAGAACGTACGGTTGTTGATAAATTAATAATTGTTTTTCAATAAGAACAAAATCGGTATCGTAGCTGTATTCAGTCGGTGTGGACGGTGCCTTGTGTCAACGTTTGAGAAATTGATCTCACAAGTACGTGCACTACGGCCCGTCAGAGCTCTGTGTTAATCCACTCAATTGACGTACAGGAAAAAGTCTTTCCACTTAAAGTAAATAAAATTATTTTGCTTACAACGCTCGGTTGATTTCAAGGGGTTTTGGATGAAAAAGGTTTTTATTATAATGTTTTTTGTATGTTTTTGACTATACACGTTTTTAAAGATAAAATAATTCTGTTCTAGTACGTATATTTTACAAATGAATACAGTATCAAAAGTTGCAGAAGTGAGTGTAACAATTTTATTGTAGGGAACTTAGTATACTTAGACAAGGGTACTTAGTTAAGTAGACAAAGTGCAATCAGTTTTATGTACCACTGCAGGGCTCGATATACTAAAGCAAGGCAACGAGTACGGATAAGATAGATAGAATATACCGAAATTCGAACAATAGATGAACAATGTTATAAGAATATACACGTAAACCACAACACATAATTCATTTTAAATCTGATAATTGTAATTATTGTGCAAATTGCATGATAATTGCAATTAAATGACAACGAACAGCGACCTCTAATAATTATTTTTAAGCATGCATAAATGGACGGTGCAACATAATTATTGCAGAATTAAATTACTGTTAATTATTTTCTGTTTGCAAATTAGTGGCTGCAATGATATACATACATATATACCTACTAGAAAGTTGGATGCGATTACAAGTGTTTATGAGCTTGGAAATGTTTTAAACCACTAATCAGCACTTACTGTGAGACGTGATTGAAATATTTACCATACATAGCGTTATTCCAAACATAGTAAAACTAGTAATCAACTCCGAAACAATGGAGACCCGAAAAGATAGAAAACAATGTGTTTCGGTTAATTGAAATTCATTGCTCTGTATAAAATTCAGCAAAATATTCGTATTTTTTTGGAATAAAGAGGCACTGTGTATCAACAACGCTGTATGCTATTTATGCTAACATCAGACCGACTGAATGATGTTTAATTTAAATGTAATTAAACGGAATTCAAATGCGGTTTCTATTCTATTAAATCAAAATTAAGTATAAATAATGAGTTTAAATTGTATTAAGTAATTTTATTATTATGAAATAACGTTTAAGAGAACGTCCGTTCACTTATTGTGTATTTGTATTGTATACATTGTACTGGATATCATATCTGCATCTGTCGTGTTGAGTGGGCGTGCCGTTGGAACTGGAGAGCCATTCAATGTACTGCAATGCAATACAATTGACACATCCAGCATGGACGCGCAATGTGTTTTGTTTACACAAACTATTTCCAACGATGCTTATACGTACTCCAGTCTTTTAGTCAATATATGTATGTAGGTACGAGTATAGCTGTATAAAAAGCGGTTGAAGTAACACTTGTACTGCAAATATGATTTTCGAAATAAATGCTACTAATTTAATGATAAGAATAATTCCTTATTTAAATTTAACAGACGCTTGGAATGTTTGTTGATTCATATGATTTATTAAATTATTCAAGGCTTTTTATACATACACGTTGCTTCAAGATTGAAGTTTACAACAAGGGAATGGTCCAATATTAGATACCCACAAACAGCCTCCTGCTGCTTCCTTTTTCCCTCGTCAAAGTTACTATGTGAAGTCGTAATATAATAGTTACTTAATACTGTCAATAAGAATACCAAAAGTTTTTATTTCCGCTCTTTTTATTCAGTTTACCGTACACATATAGTGCGGTGAGGATGCAAGAAATTTATATAAATATGATTAGTCGTTTATTAAGTGTACTGTATTGTAAGTTGAAATATGTATTTCTTTTTGTGTTGGAATTTCTCTCTTCGATGCAATCAATAGAGGCCCAAATAAATCATATATTTTCTACCTCCACATCTATACACAGATAACTAATTTAACCATTCAGAAGTAATTTTCGAGATAATTATATTACCCGGATAGAAATTGCATCCGTGCCTCTGCGGGTCGCACTGGTATGGTCACTGTCCGATTGCATATAATATAAACCTTGTTAATATAATTTTCAAACACTGTCCAATCTGTATTTCAATGCCAAGAGAAATTTATGTGCCTACCAGTTAAAATTAAGGATAATTAAAATACATATCTTGTAATTATATCAATTAGGTACCAGAAAATGTATACTTGCTTCACGTAATTAAACAGTACGTAATACATATATGTTCGTGTCGTAGCTGGCTTATAAAACATTCAACATCTTTACGTGGAGGTATTGAATAGCTACATTATTTTTTGGCGATATTCAGAACACGAGTACAGCTAGTGATTACACAAAGTATATTGAAGCACTGTTTCATTTTCTGTTTTAATAAGCACATTTATATAAATATATCTATAATAATAATAATATTATTACCATGAAAGTGATTCTGCTTCGCTTTCGTGGATTAAATTTAATATCAATATACTGCTCTATTTGCTTATACTGCTCTAATTTAAATACCAAGTATTATTCATATTTATAACAATTATTATTAATATTTATAATTGTTTTAACCGAAGATGCCTCGTATACGCTACATACATAATATGTATGTAGATCTTAATATCACTTTCGAATCTATGATTCACTGCCCCAAAAGTAAATTCCGAAGATTATATTCGTCTCCTCTTGCAAATTTATCCAAAGTAATCGACTGTGGCGAAAGTGCGTTACGCAAAGAGTATAAGAAAATATGTCACCCTTCAATAACTTATTACAGAGATAAATTATCCCAATATCGTGAAATATTGAAAAGAACCAAAAGGCAGCGAATCTTCGCGGCGCAGTAACGTCGGAGGCCTGAACAAACAGGCTTATTGTTAACGCTTGAAAATCTAGCCAATTTTGATCAACGGCTAAGATAATTCGTAAATTAAAAATAAATTTTCAAGTAGAGAAGGCGGGAAACAAATTTAATATTGTCATGCTAAATTGTTATCGCGGTAATTGGCGACTGTCAAATGTTCGACTATTGTTAACGCTGTAATTACTGACTGTCAAAAGAATATTACTTACTTTTCTGTGCGTAGTCCAAATTGAGTTTTTTGTAACTTATTTAAGCTACGAATATAACAGATAAAGTTCTTTATAATAACTTATAGTAGTAACCACAGAATTGGATAATGTAGCACATTTCACTCGCTTGAAAAAACAAAAGAGAGATGTCAAGGGACACCTGGAAGGAACGAAGTTCCTTTCGATTGATTAGTGAAGGAATTCTAATAAAATTTTATTTCTTTTAAATAAATGTTGCCAACATTAGTATGCCGGACAATTCCGTCTGAATTTTTCCGTCTAGCCTCCTTCGCAAGGCGCGAAAAGGAACTTAGTTCCAATATTATTATGGATAGGCCACAGCTAATAGCAAATGCTCACAAGTACGAGTATGTCAGCGCTTTGGAGGGTACATTAGGCGGGAGAACTTATTTGTTGTCGTTGAGTACCAATCGTTAGCATTCTTGGGATATGTTTAAAAATGTTGGACAGCCGAGCTAACGTTCAACTAATACGCTGCTAGTGGAGCGGCGGCGTGACATTTATTTCGGGCCAATCGGGATTAAGCATTTTGTAAATTACATTATATAATTATCTTAAAAGATTATGTTATATCTTCTTAACGGAAATTAAAAAATATGTTTTTCTCATGTAGTAAATAAGCGTCTTTTATTAGTCAAATTATGCATATATATATAATAAACAAAACATAGATAAATTAAATCTATGTGATCTGTTACTTACAACGAGTCATTTTCATTTGGTAAAAATATCTACTTTGTATCATTAACTTTATACTATGTATCCTCGAAATATGTCGATTTAGTAAAAAATATAAAATTAGCGATCGTTCGATACGCCCAAGAAGGTTCCATCCATTGCGCCGCGCCGCCCCGACGCCTTATGGGCCGTGTAATTAAACCGGCGCGACCTTTTGCCCATCTGCTGTCTTCAAGTCTGAAAATATAATAAGATGCAATCAAATATACATTTTTCGCTGTTACATGATATTAGTTATCTGATCTATGGTCCGGACAAAATCAGATAAAATAATTTACTGAATAAATAATTGACAGGTAATTATAATGAACTATTATATTATAAATATTTATAATACACACAGTATTATATATCGCTGATTTCACTTTTGCCAATTATGTTACTTTATTGATTTTAAATTTTATGCAAACAACAAAAATTTGAATTTTATATAGACTATTCGGAATATTAGACCTTAATATTGTTGCAAAAGAATAGTAAGGTAAGTATTTAAACAGATTCTTATTCTATTCAAACATACTTCAATTGGTTAAATCTTTATAAAAGCTTTTGCAGAAATTGAAAATAATCTGTCGCATGTTTGGTAGGGCCTGTGACGGCCTGGGAGGATTTCCAGCGTTCCTCTGATTGGTCGCGCTAGGGTCCCCGTAATGCGGTCATTTGAATGCGAGTGTGTTTGTTTTCGCTGGCTTCAGTAACAAACCCTCAATTCTCAAGTCTTGCTACGATCAGTTGAGTGAGAAGGACATTACGCGGTAAAATAGCAGTTTTCATGTGACTGTACTAAAAGCTCGACTTGTGATATATAAAATATGCAAGTTTATAGTTCTATGTAGAATCACAAGACTATCGTTATCCATTATTCAAATAATCCGCGAGAATCGTTTTAACTCCCTAGAGTAGGGAAATCACGAATATCGCGATATTTATCAGTGGGGCGAGGGAAATAGGTCCCGAATGCCGCTGTACTGATTCCATCATCGTCGCTCATCGCCACTATTAACAAAAATGGGATTTGTACCAAACTCATCGAAGCATTCAGCGTTGAACCAGGCCACGTCCTTTTGTGTGTAGCCAATCTCCGGCCACTAAGCCCCCCTGGCGCGACAAAGCGCGAAGCGTTTCGGGAGGATCTATCGGGCGCATATATCAATACTCGCTATGGCTTAATGCGTCCTTTACAAAATAATAATTAAATGTCTTGGGGAAGTAACTTTGTAGAAACAATAATATATTAAATATAAGCTTTACGTGTGCACAATGCCTTTACCCGGGATTTGATCGACATGGCGGTTTCTTAATAGAAGGAAAAAAATATTAGTAACGACTCTTCAGTAAGTTGTCTTCACTTTTTATTCGGAATTGCTTTCGTTACAATTCACATATAATTTCGGAGATTTTAAAGAATTTACGACGTCAAGCCGACTGTGTATAGCGTAACCTATAAATTTGACCGATATATAGTCTAGAAACTCACTCTTACAGCGGAATATATTATGTATCTACCGTGCTGAAGTAACCCCTTACTGATTGTATATAAACATATATCCACTACAAGAATTTTGTACCATGCCGACGACTTTCTTTAATAGCTTGTTAAGTCACGCCATTCGTAACGCTAACAAAATTTACACAAAAATCTTTTTTCATCGCTTTCTCTATATGTATGAAATTTTCACCTACATCACGCAAGGCGTAGGTAATAAAGTGTTTTGGGGCCATTTAGTTCCAAAGTAAGCAGAGCCAGTAGAGCGATAAGAAGACAGTAAATAGTCACACATATCTAAACACACGCTTGTATAATTTTAGACTCAGAAATGATGCAAGGTCGCAGTGTGCCAGGTCAAGTTACGGCCTCTCCCACTCAGTGTGTTAATTTACGCGCTTCTTTCGTCCCTATCATAAATTCGTTATCGTTCTATAAAAAAAGTATGCGATTTGGTACGTAATTTTTCATGCCAAGTGGTGCCTCGCATATTCCATTTTGAAAATCACCCATAATAAGTTCCTATATACCTTATGTACTACAGAGAAACTTGAAAGTAAAAATATATTGAAAATACAGTTCTGGACAGAACTTGCTTTAATCTCAGAATTTTAAGAGACGAAGGTTGTTGGACAGGAACTCGACGTTTATTTTACATAAGTGTACATTTATGGATTTTCTAGTATATATTTGAACATACATATATTTGAACCAAATAATAGGGCCTAAATAACATTAATTTATGTTATGTTTGTAGATTCAACGATAATTGATTAGAAATAACTCTAACTTATGTAAAAAACATGCAGTGCGACATAATTTTTGCAACGTCATTTGACGTAGGTACGAGTAGTATATTTCTGGAATAAACTTGGTCGCAGCTGGGAAAATGCTTGGGGAGATTTTCATTTTATTTTCGCCGGGCGTTTGTGTCACATGCTTATTTATAAGAATGTGCGTAAGTCAACTGACTGCCTAATGCAATTAGATTAGTGTATTTGACTTTACTTCGTTGACGTTACTGTGAAATGTTATAAGACTATGTTTTACGCTTATATACGAATACAAGTATTTTTAAACTATTAAACTCACTAAAGGAAATGCCACATATGTATATTCGAGATTTCAGCATACTGGTCAACTCGTTCTAGTTTAAGTTGTCTAAGTCCTAAATAGTAGCAATGTGGTTTTGACGATCTTCAGCTACAGCAAACACTAAATGCTTCATGACTTAGTGGTTTTTATTTTTAGTAAAGTTTTCTAATCCGAACTAATGGATAACTGCTTTCAGTATAATTTCGAAAATACGTTCACCCTGTTCTAGGAATTTAATCACCTATGATAGACTTAGGTGTCAGTAGCTTTTGATGCCATCTTTAGGGGGTTTGTAGTTAAGTAGTCCGGTATGGGAAGACCCCAAAATATTTCGATTGAAAATAACGCTATTCCATATTTAGATACTGGGATAGATAGGATAGATACTGGGGTTGATAATGAACTAAGTAACCAGTAACCAGTTGCTAGCCGACTTCAGGTAAGAGTCTTATTTGAAATCGTCAAACTGCTATAGCCAAGGTTCTACGCTGCTTCTATAATATACGTGAACATGTAACAGCGCTTGAAAAGCAATCTGAAAATAGTAAATAGGTGTACCAAGTGACACGGATGTTACGGTCTGGGTCGGGATATCCGGCTCGACTAGGTTATGCGCTGGTGTGTCGCGAGACAGCTTCTTATAGTAACTTGGTTGATATCATTGATCGACGTAAAAGCGATCATTTTAATTTATATTTAATATGAATTTTGATGCCTTATTATACAAGTTAGTGAAAGCGCGGAGGTTACAAAAACAGTTATATTTTCTGCTTGAATCATGTCAACGTACTTTGTAGAGGATTACTGTTCTTTTAATCGTCGCTTCGAGGGGACTTCAAACAGGGGCTTTTAAAGCGGGGAAGAGATACTCACATCCTTCCTGTGTTTGAGATACAAGTAGGTTTATAGGTGAACTGAGCTCTAAGTGTTATTTGCAGGTTCCTGAAGTCTCAAACTTAGGAGTGAAGCCAGATTTAAATATTTTAATTTGCAGAGGACAAAGTTTTCATATTTAAAGTTATCACACTGAAATTGTATTGTCATTAGCGTTTTTGTACATTTTCTTTCTCTATAATGCATGTATTTTTTATAAAAAGACGGTTGATTAGTTGGAAAGTGACAAACGATAATTCTGTTTTTGGAAATACATCTCATTTTCATAGGAAGACAATGTATGACTTTTTAATAACCAATTTTCTTTCTAGCTGCTACGTTTTCCATGTCAAAAGGGTTGTATTGAGTTTCTTGATATGGGGTATAGATTATGCTACTTACATAATTCGTTTAATTAGTTTAAAATCTCAAAATAAAGGGTGATAGTGATGTAAGAATAATTTAGGTTTTCTCGCATCTGACCTTGAGGATAATAATAAATAATTGAGGATAATAATAAAAATAAAGCGCTACTGTGCTACTGTATTGTTTTGTGTGCCATATCTGAATGCGTAAAATCTATATGAATATAAAATTAGGTCTGCCCTTAATTACCCAACGAGTTATTAAACAAATAGAAATACTTTTGTTATAATTACATACAATACAAATTCAGCTCTTTGTATTTTTCTTTAAACGTACCCTGCAATGACGCTATAAAACCACGTTATTAAGTATCCAATTCAGTCGGGTCCCCTAACAACCTTAGGAGTATCCCGTATCGATCGGGGTTCAAAATACGCATCTCTCGTCCATAAAATCGCCCCCGTATTTAGCTCTGTTCGATCTTTTGCCTGCTGGCGGCTTGATGGGTAACGGCTTCAAATAATGGTGCTGGGTTTATATTATGTTTGTTTCGAATATTACTTTTGGCAAAGTTTTAACGAAACGAAACGAAATTTTTATGTACTTGGTTGTACTTCCACTTCGACAATTTTAATACAAAAAGTCATTATGATTTTCAAATATTCATACAAGTAGAAAAATCCTTGATATTGTAATTAGAAGTGAAGAAATATGTATAATTTAAATCTTTAAGAAATTTATATCTATTGTAACATATTTCTAGCTTTCCCGAAAAGAAAGTAAATTTCCTTGTGTACATACTGTAGGAGTCAGTCAATCATCCACGTCAAACAGGGCCGTGCCGTCGTTATCCAGTGGATGCGGCGCGTGATGAGGAATTTAAGTTGGCTTACGGATTGGCTAACTCGATACGACTTCGACCAGCGAATCCGGGATAATGGATATTTTTTTGTATCAGCTATCGATCTATTGAATAAAGCAACTTTTTGTCTAATAAGTCATTCTATCAATTTTTCCTCCGCTTTACACTAGACGAGCCGTACATTCAGTAGGACTTCAGTAACTTCATACAAATAACGCCCTGACATTATAGCTTGTCAAAGATTGTTATTGCTACCTTAATTTAAATATGTTAAATATATTTGCTTTTAGATAACCTCAATGGGCTAACAATAAAGTTAACTACTTAACATTATAAGTTCACAATTTACCAAGGGTCGACGGCTGGAAATGCTACTCGGCATTAAGTCCGTCCTTTGTTAATTCTGTTTTTGGTGTACAATAAAGACTAATAAACAACTAGAATAATTTAATTACTAACTCAAAATGTAAAAAAAGTGTAGTTTCTTCTTAACTTTCTTACAATTGCTTTATATAATCTAATATGCGCACGTTGTTTTTCGTTGTACCGTTGTTTTTATAATTTTCCATGAGCCGTAGTGCTGGAAGTGTTGGTTTCATGGTAATACTGATTTATTTTAGCAGGATAATTTATATAATTATTGTATGACTTATGTAATAAACAATTTGCAGGGTTATAGTTATAATGTCAATTTTATAACAGATCTTTGAATATTCACTTAGTTACCATTTTTAAAGAGTAGAACGATTGAGTATTACCGAGTAACTAGAATTCGCTAACCAGAGACTTAAATAAATTTGTCTCTGGATAGAACTCGAATGTCACAGTCAATAAATGCAATGATAAGAGCTATTTTAACTAAACATGATTCACGTTACTCCGATGTCTACATTGATCTGTACAGTTCGATTGGTATTGAGTTCACATTAAGCTGCCCGAATATTGTAGTGCCCGAATATTGCTAGTGTAGGGCTGGCGACTGTAAACAGATATTATAATAGACTGAACAATAACTAGCTGAATCATTTGTCCAATGATCATTGCGAATAAATATGAAAATTGAAAAATACTAATGATGTTCCTCATACATACACGTATACTTATATACGCACAACATTCGCGTAAATAAATACAAATATATGTACATTTGTAGTTAAAATAAAATAGGTTAACAACAGATGATTCTATTATGTGAAGACTTATATCATAATGTAACGTATTTGATGAAAATATACTCTAGAAATAAGTAATTAATAGATAACGCGAGTGCTCACTCATTCCACTGAATAATTGAGTACATAAACGCCTCGGAGGGCGCGGAGCTCTATCTGCTATACATACATGAGTTGTATAAATGTTGGGTATTGAATTTGGTTTGCGCTCGATTTCGTTAAGTCGAAAGCGTATGAATGTGCGGGGTCATGGGAAATACACAATGTAGATCTGTCTTCTCTGTGACCGCAGCAAATTACCGTATTTAATAAAGTTATTTTATACACGAATGCTTGCTAACAGTTTTTTTCTTTTTGTATTAGTATAACAAAAATATATATTTACGACTTCTTCCGCCAATTGGCTCCACAGATAGATACTTAATACCTTTAGTTCGAAATACTTCCTAGTATATTGATTGGACCACGTTGGTTCAATGCTGTAACTAACATAAAAACAAATATATGGTTTATGTACATTTAAGAATAAAGCAATCGTATAATCCTGAATTTTAAATAAACTGTGTAAGTGTAAACATTGGGTACCTTATTCGGGGATTGTTAAAATAGAAAACAATATGTTTTTTTGTGTGACAAAGTACGATAATTCGTTTATTGCATCAAGTGAGTTAGATAATACATATCGTGTTCTGAGTTTCTTATCGCCGCCGTAGTTAATGGCAAGAGGTGGCGTCGCGTGCATCGGCGAGCCGAGAATCACCGAGTTATTTAAGTTAGGTTGTTACGCCTACGTCATGTAGCGTTCTGTTTCAAGGTTAAAACGCTTTACGTTGAAAGTTCTAAACAAATAGGCCAATAAATGCCAAAGTTTTTAAGTTATACTTGACCAAAGCGAAATTGTAATGAATACCGATGATTAATTATTGAGTCCTCCGTCAATTACACAAACGACTTTGATAACTTTGTTATTTATAAAATTAATAGGTAGCGTAAAGTACTTTGTCGGTAGCCAGGAACATTTTATTGCGACACGGTCAACATTATTGGCTCACGTGCCAACTATTGAACTGAACTGAACGTAATTTTCAAATTGCATACACGTGTAGACTCAAGGATTGAAACAGGTTAAAAAATAAACCAATGCTTTTTAAGTGCCTTCGGGTTTCGTTTGCGGTGACAGACGTTTTGATTTAACGAATTACACGAAACTTATTAGAGAGACGAGATATTATCATTTCCATTATTCACTGATTTCTCAGTCAATTTATAAGAATTACCTTGGCCGACGTCGGAGAAAATGGGCCGGGTGAATTAAACAGGGAGTAGCTCTGGCCTTTCTGTTCGGAAACTCTTACGTTCCGCTCTATTTAAGACCGCGCCAAATCTTTCAATGTCACAAAAATCAATGGCGTAGGTATGCGTAACAATCTGAACTCGGGCCAACATGTACCTAATGCACTAATATTCGTATAACGTATATTCGTACATTCGTACAACTGTGCAATTGTCTCATCGTTTTCGTCGTTGATGTTACTTTCATTTATACAAATGTATATTTGTTTGTTAAAACAGTGTTAGGATGTCATCCGGCCATCAAAATAGGCAAAATAGCATAAAGCGCTATAAGGCTGCTAAGTTGAAATATATATTTATGTATGTTTATTACAAGTGCTTTCAGTGCTATTATAGTAAAGCTCTGCCTAGGTATTTCAACCCGTTAACGCCCACTGCTACGTGTGGGTGTCTTTCCATAATTTTACGAGGATTAATGCTTACTCCACTGCGTTCCTGGAAATTACTCCCCAATTCTGATTTCCCGACATTTGGAAATCAACTCGTCTGTCGATAATCCCATGTCAATCAATATTGATCGTTTTTCTTTCTTTGCAAGCGGTCTAGTTGAAACGGAACGGAACGGCACACACAGGCTAACACACACAGCTAAACGTCAATATATTTGGCATTTACACTGATCAGAAAACATCTCACAAGGTTTCAAGAGTGTTAAGTAATGATAAAAGTCGGGTTTGATTGTTTAACGCGGCCCATGAAACTTAGAAATGTTTGTGGAAGTTTGCCACCAACGATTACCTATTCAAGTGTCGACTGCACTTGACATGGCTTAGCTTTACAGTTTGTTTGCGTCCTCCAATCTCGTCAGGGCTACTGGCCCTTCATAATCCTATGCTAAGTTTTTGTTGGAATTAGTTTCGGAGATATGGTTTTGTTATTAATACTGTACAGTCATTAAAAAAACTGTGTTTTTTATTAAATGCTTTTCTGCTCGTTTGGGGAAATTTAATAGTGGGCTAAAATATGTAAATTGAGGAAGCGATTAAAGCCATTAATTATAATAAATTAGTCAGTCGCAAACCGTATTAAATGAGGGTCTATTTATCACTAAGACTTTATGTGCCTACCTAAACATAACCAGGTTTGTAATCTAAAGCTTAAACATAATATTCAAGAGTACAAGCGTGTGAGCTGGGTATCTACTGTAACTATTTAGTGATAAGATCACTGAAACTATTTACGTTCTATAAAAATAGACGGTCGGTCTACGGTAAAGCCAATGCTAAAAGAAGATAATTTTTAACGTAAGTATATTCCGCCCATAGATCCGTAAGTTATTATAATCCTTCTTAGGGTGTCCTTTGTGGGTACTACGTCGCAAAGAAATTTACATTTCTTTTCTGGAGCTCTCCGATCTACTATTTTTTTTCAGCTTTTAATGGTCCACTTCTAGACTGGGTCTCCTCTCATAGTGAGAGGGATTAGGCCATAGTCCACCACGCTGGCCAAATGCGGATTGGTAGACTTCACACCCCTCAGAAAATATTATATAAACGAATATCAACCCTAAGGTGTGCAGGTTTCCTCTCTATGTTTTCCTTCACCGTTTTGGCAAGTGATATTTAAATTTTACTTATAAAACGCACGTGGTAAATGAGAGGTGCGTACCAGGTTCGAACCCAGACCGCCCGGAGTGAGAGGCTTAATTTAAAAACTACTAGGTAGGTAGGTATTACTGCATAGTAGTGACAGCCTCATGGTTTGCGGATCTACTTACAGTGGATTTACTTTGAGATTTCCAGTTTTTTAGATATCACAGCATCAATGTCAACTGTGAGAAAGCAAATTAGATTTTACATTTCAGTGCCTCTTAAAGCTAAACATACTTGTAATTTTACGCCCTTGTATGACTTACCTGCATGGTTTCCTTGTTTGTGGTGACTGTTTAACGGATGATTTTAATTAATAGTTTGTTGTGAAGCTAAACTTAATTGTCTTTTGATATACCTACATTTTCATTGATATATATATGATTAATTTAATCGAAGATTTACAGCGATATATTGACTCATCACGATATCTCTGAAACTAGATGACCTAGAGACTTGAAATTTGTTAGGAATATTCCTTTCGGCGAGTAGAGGTCAGCTAAGAACGGATTTTACGAAATTCCACCTGCAAGCAGGGTTGCGGGGGTGTTCATTATAAT
>DWQT01002425.1:0-14197 GCA_018244895.1 Myscelus amystis hages | reverse complement strand
CATATAAATAATAGGTAGTATACAATTAATATTAAATCTTTATTATTTTTTACTTTTTAGCTTCGAAGTCGGTTTTTCATAACGTAGTTATTTTTATTAAGGAAACGAATTATTGAAACATTTATTTTTCACATTATATTCATAATGAATATAAATATAATATAATATATATAAATATTCAAATGCGATTTCATAAATTATTTTATGACATAATTGTCCTTTTAAATTGTTCAGTTAATTTATTATGGCCGTTGACTTCCTGCCACCATCGGGGAAAATGATTTTAACCCTGGCAATGTTTCAAGCGAAGTGTCGAGCTTGACGTAAGAGCCATTCCGCACAAGGGCTCTTTATAAAGGGTATCTTCAGGAACTATCAGACTCATAATGCGCCAGCTTCTTTTTGAAAATATATTTAAAATGATCCCATTGCACACATTTCATCCACTATGAATATAGAATAAGATAATAATTAAAGCGATTAGCGCATAACAGGGTACAAATAAATATGGATGTCATTCATCTAAATCCTAACTTGGCCTTAAGGGTCTTATCTTAACTTTCTTGTTTACAGAACCCCAAAAATGGCCTGCTCAGTCAGCGATACCCCCGCCCTGAAGGACCTGCCCAAGGTGGCGACGGATCTCAAGAGCCAGCTCGAAGGCTTTAACACCAGCTGCCTCCGCGATGTGGACACCAATGAAAAAATCGTGCTGCCGTCTGCTGAAGGTATACACTTTCATTGCATTAAATTGTAAAGGACGGGTGCTGCAGTTTATATAACTCCCGTATAATCATATTGTTTCCATATTTGTTTAGTTTGTAATGATGACCACATGTCCTCAGATAGCTATTGCTAGGTGAATTACTTATAAAAAATGTCCTGTGACAGGAAAAAATTACAGATAAGCAGTATCGCGGTTATAAGGGTTTTTATGCATATTAAAACTGTTTGCGATGCGACTGTGATTCTATGAAAGTATAAAAATAGTTTGGTATTTTTAAGAGGTTTTAAAGATCGAAACCAGACCTAGCTAATGTAACATCGTAAAATTCTATGTTGGTTTTCATAACAGATGTAGCGCAAGAAAAGCAACACACTGCACTCCTTCAGGGCGTCGAACAGTTCCCTATATCTTCCTTACGGAAGACGGATACTATCGAAAAAATCGTACTGCCCACCGCGCTAGGTATTGGGTGGCAAATCGCGACACTAATAATTCACAGCCAGTCTAACTACATAGATCACTGAGTTTGCCTTTTTCCATACCACAACTATTGATTTTTTCATTTAAATATAATATAACACAGTCTTGTCCATTAACATGATAGGCAGTCGTCATTGTTACCCAAGATATAATCATAAGTCCTATTTTGTCTCACTACAGGTTTGTTGGCAACACCGACCTCTTAATATTAAGTCACCCGTGTGCCGGCTCCCTCTACGGATCATGCTTTAATTAACAATAATAGAGAAATTCAAGAAAGCTATCATATTAAAACGTTTGATTATTGCGTTGCAAATCACCATTAAGTAGTTATTTCGCTGTTCCCATCGCCTCTTAACAGTGTGTTCAAGTTTTATCAACCTGCGGTCCTAATGTACTTTCGTCTTACGAAACTTAATAAACAAATACTTGTGAACTAAAAACATTTAACGTTATTATTGTATATTGGTATTTTACTGAAACGAATAATTAGCATGGGTATTGTGAGTAAAATTGTTTGTCCTTGGAACATTTTATTATTTTAAGTCGTTATTAACGTAGCTAGATATTCGTATGCCAAACGCATAACGGAGAGTTTAATGTGGTTCTTTTTTAAATTCGCAGATGTTGCCACTGAGAAAACTCAAAAGTCCTTGTTCGATGGCATTGAAAAATTCGATGCCACCAGGCTGAAGCACACCGAAACTCAGGAAAAGAATCCGCTTCCTGACAAAGATGGTATGATTTTTGATTGTGATATACGTATATTGCATTACGTGCATGATACCTTCTTATTTAATTATTTACCTTTTTGCCTACTGAATATTTGTGTAAACCTCGAATGTATAATTAGCGTACGTTATAACCATAGTCTATCCTGTTTTGTTATATTCACTTGCGCGATCAGCACGCTTTTCCTTATAGTTATTTAAAATATAATATCCTCTGAAATAGTATATAATATAGCATGTCGATTTTTGATTTGTAATATGACGCCGTCCGAATCCGTGGGATTTTTAATAATACGTAAACTTGGTCTTTTTTCAACCCAACATGTGAAGTAACATGGGAACAGGACTTGGAGGCGTCAATTGCTTTTATATATAGAATGCGTACCAGCTTGTTATAGCGCATTTATATTATTTCGCCGCGCACGATTTGCTTGATACCAGTGGTCGCGGCCGAGAAGGCACACCAGAACCTATTGGACGGCGTGGAACAGTTCGACAAGAGCCAGATGAAGCACACCACTACCGAGGAAAAGAACTCCTTGCCACCCATCGAAGGTTTTCATTTTACGCTTTGTTTTCTGCTCACTGCGCGTTCACTGCACTTGCCTGCATTTGGTGTCCTCGTGTTCGAATTGCTCAATAAACACAGTTAGGTGATAAAAGTACAGGAAACGGACATTTCTATTACATTCTGTGTCATTGAAAATTACTCATACAGTATCATAATGAGTTCATCGTGCACCATAATAACATCGAGTTTAATTAACAAAACAATTACTGTGAACTGTTATTATTATGGATACAATACCGTAAACTTACTAGCTTCGGTCTCTTACTAGCAGTCTTGCGTTATTGTTCTGGTATGAAAAGATATACCGAGGCAAGAAGCATTCTAATTTAGTCATGAGTACGGACTTACTTTTGACCGATGGCGGAAAGGAAGTTGTTTTTAGAAATCACAAACGTATCTTTGCTACTTCTACCAATAAAAATAAACATTAGGTACAGGATTAGCATCCGATAAAAATGATAATACGTATTTTTTTCTCGTTAGATATATTGTGCTTCGATTAAAATTGCATCTGTAGTATTCTTCCACAATAAACAGTACTTTGTGTGTAATTTATAGAATATCTTGTGACAGTATCTGTATTCCACTATAAGACACCATTCCAAGTGCATCTGATCCCTAAATGGCTCTAACATCCTCGTATAGAGTTGATCGGAGTCCTATGTAGAGATCACGTAGGCGGAGCCTTATATAGCGTTGACAGATGGCCATCATTACCTTGTACTTACAAACGTCTTCTACACCCGTAGCACGTGTTTGCAGTATTAATGGTTGATTTAGTTAATTATACATCAATATGTTCATAATAAAGCAAACTGTACAACCAACCACACATTTGATACAAATATGTCGACCTCCAGTTCTATTTTAGGTCACCGGTGGGTGTCGGTGTGTTATGTCTAAAATTGTAATGCACTCCTCGTGTGCTATTTGGAGAAATGCTGGAAGAAATAATATCTTTGCTCAATGGAAAAGTTTTGACAGTTATCTACCACCGCTCTAAACTATATAAATGTCATGGATTTATTTTTCATTATTTTGTAATCCTAAAGTAGCAAAGGGCCGGTCAAATACACGTGTTATGTTGTTGCAACACACACTATCCTTTCCAAAATAACTCCGATAATCACATCGGCCCAACTTGTGTTAGAGATCTAGTCTTTGCTCTAGTTCACCCTTCATGCCGAATTTAAACTGTACAAATTCAGTTATATTTACTGTTAAGTGAGATTTTAATATAGGATAATAGCTTACAATAAGTACAACAGTGATGAACCGTTGTTTCACCACTTTTGTAAATACATTTTCGAATTATTCACTTATAGAATAAGGCACTAAAGATTGCATTACGTATATAGATGCTGTATAAGGATAAGTTATTGCTTCATACTAATTCTTTTATTTTTCTATCAGCTATCAAGGCGGAGAAGGAGAAGAATCAGTTCTTGAACGGCATCGAGAACTTCGACCCCACTAAACTGAAGCACACGGAGACCTGCGAGAAGAATCCTCTTCCCACCAAGGACATCATCGAGCAGGAGAAAACGGCTTAAACGCCCATACCAATTATCCGCGTATATATTAATCGCTAGTATCGCTGTATTAGACTCATAATTTTAAGTACTAGGCAGTTCGCGACGTCCGCTGTCGTAACAAACTAATCGGGAAGTTTCATACGCATGGCAACCCCGGCGCTGACTTTGACAGATGACCGTTCCAACGGTCGCATTCAAGAACACCAACGGTCGCCGCGAACTGACTTCTAGATGTAGGAACCAAATTTTCTATGTCACTTTTAACGGTATATATCTGATAAGTATATTTTACGAGCATTTTCATTAATTTATATTCGCTACGAATGAGTAAATGATAAGATTGAGTACTGATTTTCTTTTAAGGCGGGAACACACTGCACTCCGGTATTTGTGTCAACTTTTCAGATTCGCTTCGTGCTTGTGTTCTCTTTATTTTAAGGGAAATATATTTATTTTTTAAGTGTCGATTCCGAGACTCGCGTCCTCCGCGGCGTCCGCTCAAATTTGGAGTGTAGTTACCAAGTTCTAATTTGGATATCGAAATTATTCTCTACCCATATTATTTGATCGTATATTACGTAGGCTTAGTGGATCGCGAACGAACAGTAGTTTGATATTTAAATGCTCAACTGTGTATGGGAAAGCTATTTTTTGCAAACATTTTTAAAAACAATATTTTCTTTTCGATAGTGTGAACAATAATTTTTATACTGCCGTATTTCATAGTAATCATGTATACTGATGAGTAATTTTTCAATTTTATAATATTATGCTAATAACGATGCCAATAAACCATTTTTATCAGAATTTTGTATGTTTTACAGACGGTGCTTTTTTTATAAATATAAAATAAAAAAATATGTTTTATTTAATTACTCTGCACATTCTATTCCATTTCATCTGACACATCACAAAGTACTGCTCAATATTTATGTAAATTCATTTATATTAAAATCCTTATATGAGCAAACAGGTTACAAAAAACTAAATCTGAGGGTACAGTAGGTATGATGGGAAGAGTTCCTTACTCCTTCTACATATGAAAAATACCCTTTTCTCCCATGTTACGTGAACAAATTGTTACCAACCTTTAAACATGTATTGTAGTACTCTTCTCATTTAAAACTTATCTATAATATGCCCAATTCAATAACTACAGAAATTAATAAATCATTACCACTGAAATCTTTCCAATGAGAAGGAAAAGAGTATAATAATAGTTGTATTGCCAGAATCGGTAATAAATTATTTTAATATAGCAACACCCGTTAATTGATACATTTTCAGACAGTTTTACTTAAGCGCCGTTGTAGATAGATTGACAAAAATCTGCTAAGTACACGTACGTGCAATATATATACCTCCATGGACACAAATCGAATACCTTGTAATTTTTGTTTAATGTTGCCAGCATGTTGCACTAATTCAATAAAACGTTCAGTCATAAACGCCATTATTTGTTCAAAATGGAAACGGAAAAAGAATTGAAATAAATTCAAAAAAGAAGTAGAACAGCTATATGTGGGTTAGCGGCCAATCAAATTCTCGCATTTTTTAGGAAACTGCCTTGAGTCTCCTTCAATTGCCCGAAGCTGCCGAAAACCAGCCAACATCGTCTAAAATCAAATTTATGTCATCTGTACATTTTTGTTATCTACTACGAACGTTTATTATGCGCGATAGGTTGTGGTGAAAGTAGTTTTTTCGGGTATTGGTAGATGGCGGTACCTACATGTCCTTTGTCACAATTTATTCTGTTCATACTTCATATCGTTAATGCGTCCGTAGCGCTATCTATAGCGTTTATTTGAAACGTGTGTTCCCGTGGAAATGTGATATTTTTCCGCGGGAAAAAGTTACTTGGGTCACTTTCGAGGTCTTCAACCAACCTTATTGCTAATTCATATTGACCCATTAGTTCATTTGGACGTGTTAGGAGGACAAACAAACATACTTACAATTTCAAATTATAGGAATTTATTGAAGGAAAGTATACTTAATTTGAATTAAAGAGTAAGTCCCAAATTTGGAGTGGCGAATAACAATAGTTTCCTTTAATAGTAATGTTTCACATCTCAGAAACAGAATAATTTACTTTTTTTAAAAAATGCATTTGGCAACACCATCTTGCACAAATGCTGTTTTGATTGAAGTACAATTTTGATTTTCCTTCCCGCCGGTAACTGTCTTGCCGGTTGCTTTTGGCACATGTGCATATTTCTCTATACTATTGAAAATATAGTTAGTGTACATTAACACATTTCCAAACTAATGCTGACTGGTGGTTAATATCATTCCGGTAAGTGATTTGTTTTTATTTTATACAGTTGCACTCATGAATCGTTTTGCACGTGTTTTTTTGATTGCAAAACAACCATTTGCATTTGGCAGACAAAATAGCTATGATATGGATTTGCAATTCGAATTTCGTCAAGATCCTCGTTTTTTTTATGAATACATACACGATGTATCGACTGCAATATGTGTAAATTTTCATATGTAATTTTTTTTTACCTCGGAGCGTCATTTGTTTTTGTTTACCTGCAGATTTTTACGCGTAATACACAATGTCATCCCCGATCCGTTGTCGCGGTCCCTGGAAAATACATAAGCGCGCGTCCGAACCAGACCGCTGGCTGGACGAGATGGGCTTTTTCCGAAAGCACACAGCTAGGGATTCCAGCTGCCTTTTCAGAGCCGTTTCAGAAAACGTATATAACACGCAGCGCTATTTTCACAAAGTTCGTCTCGATTGCGTTAACTTTATGGCGTCTGAAAAACATCTTTTCGAAGGGGTAGAAACAGTTCATTAATTTTTATCTGTTATGTTGTTATTATTGGCGCAGCTTGTTTAATTTTCATTTTATGTTGTAGTCATTGAATTGTCCATTCGAAAACTATCTCAAAGAAATGTCTAATCCGTCTGAATGGGGTGGTCTCATTGAAATATCTGCTATGAGCCATCTGTATAGGTAAGAATACAATTAAAACATCTGTATATTTTTATCTTCATTTATGTGGCATAACTATAATTGTTAGGAATCAAATACTCAGGCTTGTATAAGCAAGATTGCACTAATACTAGGTTTATTTATTAATTGTAAATTAGTCTTGCGTTTAACTAAGAGCACACCTGATGCTAGGCGATGTGCAGTCTAGGATTTAGTACACTTGCCTTGAAAATGCCTACGCAATAAAAAAATTAGAAGTCTGTACCTCTGGTGGTTACCATTTTGAAATAGTAACTTATAGTTATGCCACGATAAAAACTTTTATTATCTGTACATCAAAGCCAACATGACTTGATAAGTCTGCTCACAGCAGTTACAATCATAGTTAATTAAATTTATCGAGAAACCTGATTCTTATTGGCTTTTGCGAGTTCCTATTTGATTGTGGAGAAAAGTAATGTTGAGAAAAGTAATATAAAACTGATGTCGTTGAAAATATTGCAGACGTGATTTTATCATATTCGAAGCAAACAAAGGTCCTCAGACTAAAATATGCAATGGCTATGGGGACATCATTTATTTGTTTTACTCTCCGGAAACAAAGCATTTTGACGCTGTGTATATGAAAGAATTCATACAAGCGTCGTCCTTTTGCCAATGTAAGTTCTCTTTGTATTTCAGCTACTATGTCCTATGCCTTCTATTACCAGAAAAGACTATTTGAATACATAGGCAATATAAGTAAATATTTTTAAAATATACTAACATTACTTTCAAAAGTACATACATAATTGGTGAAAGTATTCATCCAAGGTTTCAACTATTTTCGTCTTTTCTTTTCACATCCGAAATGAATATTTATTTATAGCACTCGTGTATGAAGTTCTTTATGACGGAGTGTACAAGTTGAAGGACCTGTCGTACGCCGTGGAAAAAATGTTACATGACAAGATGCCTAACAATCACATTGAGTATTTTATGTCGGAGAATGTTGAGCGCCGTAAGAAGGAGAGAGCTAAAATATATGTGGAGGCGCCACTCGCCGAGGACAAGGACAAGAATAATAATGCTTTGGCATTGAAGTGCAAGCACCATACCGAGGACTTGGAAAGGGCGAGTCTCTTGAAGGAATCTCTCAGCATCTTCGTGTTCAACCGTAGCCTCATTCAGTTGGAAAATGTATGCATTAACTGCTTGAATATCAACAGTGCTAAAGATCTTCTTGATAATGGAATCACACCGTTCCCATATAAAGTTGCAAAAGCGTTAGATCCAGATATATATCGCAACATTGAGTTTGATGTTTGGAGTGAGCTAAGACGAGGTACATAGTCTTTCTGGATTGTTTCATTGTTCTCGGGCTAAATTGTACAGGAGATTGTCACTTTCCAGAATTACGTTATGGAGCTAGATATTCCGATGGGACCACCCTTCAAGTTGGGGTTAAATGCTTATGCAAGTTGCAACCGGATCAAGCAATGGCGTACCACTGTCATATTCAAGAGATGGGTCCGGATGGTGGTCCATGCTTGGTGTTCATTGAGGAGTTGGGCGAAAAGCGTGTAGTGAGCTACGACCAGCTGGAGCCTTTGCCCATTGAAGAGATAAGACCTTGGGCGCCACCCTACAGATGCTCCAGGGTGAATTCACAATTAGTGAATCTCAGCCAAATGTTGCAGCAAATAGGTACTATTTCAAGTTCTAGTGCACATGATAGGTGCATATTTTAGGGTCTACATTTAGAAAAAAAGACTAAAAGGTTTAGGTACAACATATTAGGATATGCAAGCTTAAGATTCCCGCTAACTACTAATCAATCTTGTCTTGTTACAAGCTCATACACTGTATACAATTATTTCTATTTCAAACGCTTTTACAATGAAGTCTAATGTAGTAATAATATTCCATACAAACAGTTCTGCATCTTCATTAATTGTGAAATTCCCAAATATGTACATTTGAGGAAATTTCTACGCAAATCAGCTTGGAATTGAAAAAAAATTGGCAACTGGCTCCGTTTGGAATTATTTTAATTTAGGGTAACAACTAACATTAAAATACACCTACGTCAGCCTGTGAAGTCAATTTTAGGGTACCTCAATTTCATAAGGTTGATAATGTCCTAATTGGAATTCTATCTATACTCATCACACGTCTCAGGCAACATCACTAGGAAGCAAGGGCTGAGCAAGTCTCGCAAGTCCAAGGTTGACGAGTCAAAAAGTACTGAGAAGGCCAAGGAACCGGTTGCGATGGACTGGGTGGAGGACGGACTGGACGTGCCCTATTGCACCGGCTATGCGTACCCACTTTACCAGCATGTGGGCTATGGGAACTTTGAGCCACAACCAGTTAGTTGCAATTTGAAGTTTTTCAGTAGAGTTGTTATTGGGATACTAAAGCATATCACTTGATCGTATTTTAAATGATTTATTACACACTATAGGCACCCCGCGTCTTTATCCTCCTAAGTCCTAGAATATAAATGGAATTTCACCCTCAGTTACTCGCTTACTAGGCTCATCATCATTATTATCAGTCTGAAATTCATATCTCTGATAGGTTTTAATTCCCTATCTGAATAGAAAATAGCCTTAATAAGGAATTCTCTAATAGTAAATGAGCGTTTGACAATCAGTCTGTGAGTTTCGAAAATAATCCCCTACAAAAAAAAACTGTAAAAATCAAATTTTATTAATGTACATATTTTATCTTTTTATTATTCTGTAAGTACCTACACTCCTTTTATATTTTCACTGTTTTTTTAACCGTTTATCAGAAGATGCTATTTTGCATAAAGTGCGCGTCTCGTATCACGTTTTTTGGTTGAATAAAGCATAAGTAAATAAATAAATAGATGTTACTACAGATATAATTCTTGTCCAGATACATACATACAAAAGTATGTGGAACCTATGAACATACTTAAATTGCATAGACATCATCTTCCTACTTAAATGTACATCCTTTGATTAGTGAATTTCAGTGAATATTTTTTTTCTATAAATATATACGTGAAAACTGCAGATAAATCGCAGTTCACAAATTGCGAAGCTTAATTATTTGCCGCGTCGTGAGGGTGGCCCGTTTCGTATGCGCGTATATCACCCCTGTGCCTCTCTAATTTCAATAGGAAACCTTGGCCGGCCCCACGAGACGAGTAGCCACGTGTGATTGTTAAAACGGGGTTCGATAGGCGGACTTATCTGTTTTTGAAGGGTGGTCAACAAATATACAGTAACACTGCGTATGTGATTATTAAAGGGTGCATTTCCACGATACGAGAAAAGTGATGAAAAAGAGTGCGCTTATGGAGTACCCCAGGCGCACGCTGAGCCCCGAGGCTGCGCCCCCGGGCGAGCGTATCGACCCTTTGATGTTTGACAACAGTGTTTTGTTGAAAATTGTTATCCATAACGCAATATCACTGTATGATTTAGGCTTATTGCGAAAACTTTTATTCACGATGTACATTTAAAAAACAACTAGGGCTACACTTACAATTCGAACACCGCGGTCATTTCGCTGACTGTTCCAAATTCTAACTATTCACAGATAATTGAGTATAATATTGATCAAGTGAATTGCTTATTGGTTGATTGAATCCATATCGTAGCTTCTCACCAGAGGTTTTTAGTAACAGTTGATGGTATCTATTTATCTATATTAAGTAGTTTAGATATTAGTCAGTAGTGAGGGTGAGATTTAATGGTGTTTAGTGGAGTAGTTAATTTAGAAGAAAGTGGGAACATATTAATCATATTACTGGGTTATATTTGTAACATATTTTTACTGGTCATTAAATGTAACCTATCGCTTTTGAATTTAAAACGTTGACATAAATGATCTGTTAAGTAGGCATTGTCTAGGCTGCGTTTAATCAGATGAGGTCAAATGTAAATCTGCAGTAATTAAACAATTATCGCGAAAAGCAATCGACATAGATGAATGGATGGCTGGATGTGGACATTGGTAGAGGGATAGTATGTGTCTGAGGTAAGTTCCTATTGCGAGTGACGGCGAATCTATCGATTTTTGATTTACGACGGAAAAACTAATTGATTTTTAGTTTAAATGCCACTAGAATAAAAGCTTCCATTGCAATAAACATCCAAACAATAGATAATAAAACATCAATTACTGCACCACAACCCCAATTAGAGGGTTCGTACGTAGGACGTTTTTGAGTTCAAATTTGTCGCCTGATACAAATGAGAGGGGTAAAATGAGAAGCGACGCACTTAAGTAGTCTTCAACTAAACGGAGAAGATTTGGAACGGTATGCGAGATAAACCTCTAGTATCTCATTGTGAAACGAGGTTATTTCACTGATGCGATCGCCTTCTATGGCTGGTGTTTGGTGACAATTGGACGGTATTATCTCGCGGTGAACACTGTTCGCGGGTATTAATAATTCATGAGAAGCACTGTTGTGATCGCCCGGTGTAGAGGTGAAGGTCAGATGTACATCAGTCCCCGTTCCTTCCTATTCGTCTGTTACATTTTTTCCACATGATCGTATTATCTTGCGAGCGACAACATATTTATGTGTATTTACTCTTCAAGGGATCAATCTTATTTGTGTCGTTTCTCGGTTTTTAATTTGAAATAGATCAGGCTTAGGCTGTACGATATTGTCGACAGACGATATTGTCAATTGACGCTTAACAAGTGTCAGGTCAAATCTGTATATCTTCCCACGTGTTTCATATATGTAGGTTACCTTAACGGTGTTTGCCCGTGGGCGGGAAATCAATGCGAGGCGAGATTTTGGTACCTACTTGTACGAAGCAGTATTCTACTTGTTATTTACTAGCTGCGTTACGTAAATTTCGTTTTCGTGGGAATTTTGGGATAAAAAGTACCCTTATACCTGCCTGTAATATGTTGCCCTATACAACCTCCTCTATATTCTAGTGCAAGTAGTATCAAAATCGGTACAGCCTAGCCTGAAATTAGCCCGCTCAAACAGAAAGACGATAGACAGATTTTTTTAAAGTTTGCGTTTCATTATTGTATAGATAAGTATAAACTGTTGAGAAAACAATTATTTTGAACTCAAAGATGGACTCTTCAATTTCTTTTACATGTACGGAATATAAACATAAAGGTATCGAGGGAGAATTGTTATCAAAAAATACTTTACGTAAGAATACGGAATATTCGAGGTGTGCTATTGGTGGTCTAAAATAGGACGACGTTCCCATGACAACGGCTGTGAACACGCGACCTTATTTATGAAGAGTTCACTAATTTTCCTCCGAGACACCTACATTAGTATTGATTTTCTTTACACGTGGGTAGGGGCTGATCCTGTACTTTGAGCTCAGCGAATCACTTGTTGCGCTCCTTCCATCTTCCCGACGATGAGGTCACCTTGATCACGGTATGACGTTAGGACCTTGATCATCCCGGGCTTATAACGTACGTAGATAAAGAATTGGTATATCACTGAACAATCGTTTACACAAAAGGTCTTTTCTAGCTCAATCTGTGGCGCAAGATATTTGAAACGTTATATAATTTCACAAATCTCCGAAGTACCTTCACCTATAGCTAAGTACGTTTCAAGTACAACCGATGTCCCGCCAACATGAGTAGCTATAACGTATGGTCTAGACATTTTGGTAAGGTAAAACCTTTCAATGGTGTTGCTACCCCGCCCCGTCTGCCAATTACGCGCGTGGGCCGGCCGCGGGGTGGCGCGGTTTTAATGGGGACATTACCCAACCGTCCGACTTTTGGAGATTTCGAAATTTCATTGTTTTGATTTGGAACGTGCCCGGCGTTTCGTAAATGTTTTTATCCAATTAGAAACAGGACCGAATCTGCGTGTATTATTATTTATTCATTCATTTTTTAAGCACCATGCTAATTTACTAAGATTTCTTCTGTCTTTTGTCTCTCCATTAGCCTTAGCAACATTTATATCTTTACGTGGTATCTAGGAGCACACAAGAACTGCAGTCCAAATAACAGGTGACGTAAAGTATTTAACATTCGTTATTCAATTCAACGATGACGCTTTGGCGCCCCGTGTCGCGAGGTGCCGTGTAGCTGCATCTATGAAATCAATACGCGCAGTCCGAGTGCTATACAATCTAGTGTACCTGGAAGCTATACGTGCCCCCCCCCCCCAGCCCAGCTCCCCCCTTCCCGTCGACCCGCCCGCACGTCTATCACGATACACACGGTTGTTACTTCACCGCGCATCAAATGTTGCATGTGTCCCCGGTTTCGGTGCGTTCTGCGCAACCGAACACAAGGCGGACAGCGGCGTCGCCGTTTCATTGCATTCCGTATGCAATTTATACGCCGAATTTCTATTTCCGCTTTGATCTGAAGCGCGTCCAATGAAGATACGATAGAATTGACTAACAGATGTTGATGGTAGTTGGTTACAGATTTCAGTTGATCCTTTGTACAGCAGTAGGACCAATCTAAGTAGAAGTCAGAGGTGTTACAAAGATTCCATTGGTGACTATTGCAGTATCCGTCACTTAGTTACCTTTTCACCCTAATAGATAATAATAATATCTTAGGACAATTTATCCTTATCATCGTCAGACAATTGTAAAATATAAAATACTATTTGTTTCGCGACACTTCGTGCGGGTGCAATGGACAATTGAGAACCCACTCTTTTTTGGAATTTTGTTAAAACTTTAATTATACTTCTATCAATATTTGTACACTGCACATTAACTTTGAATTTCGAAAAATAAGTTATCCTATGTTCTTCCCCACAGTTCAAGATATTTCCATTCAAAATTTCATGACATTCTGCCGAGCAATATGCCCGTTAAAGCGTAACAAACAGAAACACAGATAGACAACTATTTTCGCATTAACAATTTTAGTGTGGACTTAATATCATCACAGTTCGCTTGGAGTAATTTGTTATAGAGCGAGTATATTTGAACGGATATCTTTCTATGAGAGGATGTACCAAGTTGGAATTTTAGGCCCAACTGAAATGAAACTCATCATGCTCACTAAGGACGTAACGGATGGTTCCTATTTCAAAGGTGACTTTATATTCACTAATGTCAGCAAGGAAACACTATAATATACCTAGATACCGACTCCAAAGATAACAATATGTGTTCCTACATATTGAAGAGAAGAAAAGTAAGTTCATTATTAAGAAAAATAGGTAATTATTTATTTACTTTTTAGTGCGTATTAATTTGGTCTAGATT
>DWQT01002424.1:0-14200 GCA_018244895.1 Myscelus amystis hages | reverse complement strand
ATGAGAATATTGTTTCAAATAGTTAAAAATGGAATAGTTAAATAGGTTGCAGCAAAAAAACAATCAAACATATCGCTTACACATGCCAACAAACAGGTATTCTCACGTAGCGCACCGACACAGCCCGTGAAACCGATTATGAAAGTTATAGTGCCTGCAAAGATAATAGAATATATTGCCACAACTACACTGTATTAATAGAATCCATCTTAACGGATGCATTATAATACTATATACAGAAATAAATATAGAATAACACAAAAATAAATACATCCAAAGACGTATTGAAAGGCAAATAAACAAATAGTTTACAAATCAATTTAAATGTCTATAGTTATTCATAATTTCAAATGTATCTGGCTAAAATGTAATTTTTACTAATTATATTTTATCGATTAACACAAACAATGCCCAACCAAGAACAATGAAAAGGTTAATCTATTGTTTTTTGTATTACAAGTGTATGTAATCTTACATCTTGCTTCAAAATATATGTCAATAAATGTACACTTTAAGCATAATATATCCACAATTCTCAGTATTGGTCCTAAATGGGTATGTATTATATTTTACTGTTTACTTGCAGCGTTAATTCTAATTAGTCATATATTAACATTTAAAAAGAAGTTTTGTTCATCGTTTGTATGTATAATGTTTAAATACATGTATAACCTAATTCCATATAAAGTACTTGTATGACAAATCTGTTTTCTTCAATAAATGGATATTTGTATAAATATAGTGAAGTAAGTTACTTTGAGTTACTGCTTTTATTTAGATTTAACTTCTCAATTCTCACAATATTAGAAGACTTGACTTCATAAATAATTTCATTTAGTGATATTTTGTATGTAAGGTGATGGATTTTTTAAAACAAAAAGTAAACAAGCATTTCTCTATAACATCCCAATATAAAAAAATTAAAGAGTTATTTCCCTGTAACATAACTACGGCTATTAAAGTGCACTTGTACAAGAATAGCACAGAAATAATTATAAAATAAATTCAAATTAATACCACAAAAAAATTCAAAATTCAAAAATTCAAAATTCAAAAATGTTTATTTGTCAATAAGGTTATACAGATGTTTACAGGTTTAAAAACCGATTCTAATTGATTGTTTTATTTCTTATGCTGGGCCACACTTGTTAAGTATACTGAGTATGGAAGAAAAACTTACCGACACATATTAATATGAATGCTGGATCAAGTGCAATGTTAGTTAATCTGGAAAGATTGTTAAATGTATCTTTCTCTGACCACGCCCACACACCCACCGCTAACACGATCAAGCCAAGAAACTGAAATCAGAAAATTAAAAATCATCAATTAATAAATCAATATCCAATTGCAAAACAGGCCTGTATACATTTAAAGACAGTAGCAAAGAAGCTAATGGCATATACTGCAGAAACAGGACACATCTGTAAAATGACTAAAATCTTCCCCTCTAATATACTTGTGCCTTTGCCAACAACTTTTTTTTTACTTCATTGAGTAGGCTGAGCAACTCAAAGGTGACTTGAGGCAGAACAACCTGCACAGGTTATTTATACCCACAACCTTGTTTCGAACTCTCCCTATAACCTAATTGAGATATATGGGGAATTCTAAGTTTAATGAAGGTTTGGATTTTATTTATTGTGATATTTGATTTCATTAGGATGTAACTAGCAACAATACTCTTAGGATTTAAATACAAGCGGGCTAATAACAATTGCCTCACACGAAACAAGTAGAATGTGGGGTCTCAGGTGAAATATTTACTGCATATATCTAGTGTATATACAGATATATGTACTAAGATAAAGCACTGAATCAGAAATGTGTATGAGCAAAATGAATATGCAGGTAAAAATTTAATTTTTTATGGCTGTTTATTTATTTGTTCATTAAAGAAAATATTTATCAGTCTATGTAAAAAACGTTTCCAAAGCAATTTTGTACATTCATATAGTTTATGTATACTTGTACTAAGTTTACCATTACTTTTAATACTAAGAATTAAAAAAATATCTATCATGATGATTTTATGGCAAACATCATTTATAAATAATTAAATATGAATTAGTAAATTAATCTTCATATTTATAACTATAGGTACCGTGCACGAATGTACCATTTATTATCAGGCGTACAATTACTATCATCATGAAAAAAAATCATCACTATAAATACTTATGACAGAGGAATAATTAGCAAGAAATGGAACAGTTCTAGTGCACATAAATATTATTAACTGCATTGATTATGAAAACTTGTATAGATATACAAACGTGTAAATATGAAGGTAATATAATCAATAACTTAAAAACAAAAACATTATGGGAATATTAAAGCCTTGAAATGATCACAAAGGAACAGAATATAATTCTAATATCCCCTAACAGTATGATTAAAATACATCCTGTTTAAGGCATTTATTGTAGCTACAAAAAAGATAAACTAATTATATTTAAGAAATATATCATAACTCACCCAAAATAATACATTTACACCAAATATAACATATTTTAAACAACAGCTGACCTCCGTGGTGTCACGTCGATATTTCCTTATAGGCATCTTTACGGTTTAATGTACATCATTTTTTAATTCATTCTTTTTAACTCCATATGTACATTATACATTACGTTTCCTTGTTACTGAATTTCACTTGAAACAACATAAATAAATAAATAACATGTAGGCCAAAGCCAAATCAACCGAACCCAAACTAAAGTTGAACTAAATTCCGTTCATTCGCTCCCTGTTTTGTAAGAATGAAATGGAAAAATAGTGTTGCTACATGCAATATTAGAAAAATATCTGATAACTATTTAAAGACTGATTTCGATTTTTGAATTAGAGATAAATATGTGATTAATTAACTTTAAATTACACAAATACGATTATCACAAAATGCTTGCGCCAGAAGCGTTGATTCTACAAATATACCACGACACTTCTGTGCATTAGGAAATATCAGTCAATACGAGTCTGGAGGCTCTTTTAATTTAAAGCTGATATAGAACTCCAAATAATAAATATCAAAATAAACATGTCGACAAGAAACAATTAGAAAATGGTTTTTGATGAAAATAGCAACACCACCATCGTTGTTGGTTCAAAGATCAATTATTCACTTTAAATTTTATAGTTAAATTAAGGCGTCTGTTGAATTTCAGGAAGAGAAAATAAAACAGGATTAAATCGGATTTAAAAATCGGAGGATTATTAAGTGGTAGAGTAGGTAAGGGGATCGGTAGGTCGATACGGGAATCGGTCATCTGAACGGAAAGAAAAAAAAAATTAGGTATTGATTTCTTTTCAATTGAAAATTTATTGAATGGTAGTATAATAATTTAATTGAATATCTTGATTAAAAAATTACGTACGTACGGTATATACGACTGTATATCGATGGAAATATTTTATCAGATGCTCTAAAAACACAACACAGGCGGAAGCATCTATCGCCTTTTTAAATGCCCCAGCTGAAGAGCTTTGCGTCGGCTAACTGCTACTACTAGCTGACGTTTTTTATTACTTACAAGAAAGTAATTAACGTCGTCCGTAACTTGAATAAGCAACATCTGTTTTACTCAGCTCCGCAAATTTTAAATTTTTAACTAGTAAAAAGTGCTCGTTACACAATTAAACTGTGATACTTCTGTGTCCAGTGGAAAGATCTACCATACAGTGAAAACCGTTTTACGAAATTCTTCCTATTTCCGAAGATATAAGCAAATAAAGTTTAAAATCAGTGTAATAACGTGCGAAAACTGTGACTCGCAGTTGCTCGATAGCGCTGAGTCATCGGTCGCCGCTCGCGCTCAGTGTGTCGTGCGTTGTGCCTCGTTTAGAAGACTCGAACAACGCGGTGCTGCGTTCACAACCATCTGAACTTATAATCTTGTATAAATTTTTTTTTTTTTTTTATCGTCCTACAGAAAATCGGGCTATACACATCATGGCTAGCTCTGATAATTGCGCCGGGTGCCTTAGTAGTTTAAAAAAGATACCCAAATTGATATGTTCCCGCTGCAGTGCGAAGTACCATTATTACTGCATGAATTTAACACAATCGGATTACGATGCAATGAGCAATGAGGCCTTATCTCATTGGATATGCGTACTATGCCGGAGTAAAGATCGGAAAGGTGGAGACAATACTAACACACCAGTTCGGGCCTCCATCCACTCACCACAGGCTGACTTCGTGACCCAGCGCAGCAAGGCACGTCACTCTAGTTGTTCGTGTCTCACAGCCGACGATATTCGCGACCTGATGAGGGAGGAGTTGCATAACTTCTTTCAAAACAAAGTAAACCCTCAACTGTCTGAAGTTCGAACAGCTCTAACATCTATAGAATCTTCCGTTTCTTACTTCAACGATGAACTGGAGAAAGTAAAGAACGAGACCGCTGCACAGGCCGCTAAGATAGAGAGTATAAGACTAGAAAATGAATCTCTGCGGGCTACAAACCTAGTCTTAGCGTCACGACTGGCACATTTAGATCAGCAGTCACGCTCCTCCAACGTCGAAATCCAGTGTGTTCCGGAGAGCAGGCAAGAAAACCTAATTAAAACTGTACAGCAACTCGGCAAAATAATTAAATGTCCACTGAATGAGGCCCAGATTCATGTCTGCTCCAGGTTGGCGAAGATTAATAGCACAAGTCCAAGGCCTCGTTCCATCTTGGTGAAATTTAGCAGCCCACGGTTACGTGACGAGTTTCTAGCCGCTACGAGTAAATTTAATAAAAACAATAAGGATGACAAATTAAACACCAGTCATTTGGGCATAGGAGGAAGCAACAAGAGCCCTGTCTTTGTAGTAGAACACCTCACTCCTGATAATAAGGCCCTACATGCCGCTGCTCGTAGTAAGGCTAAAGAACTAAAGTATAAATTCGTATGGATTCGGGATGGTAGAATTTTCATGCGAAAAAATGAAGAGTCAAATTATGTTTATGTCAAAAATTTGGATACACTTAATCGATTGTCATAACTACGCTATAGTTGCATTTTGTTACTTAAGGGCTCGCAAACTGATTTAAGCATTTATTATCAGAATGTTAGAGGCTTACGGACAAAAACTAATGATCTTTTCAAAAATATTTTGTGCAGTTATTTCGATATAATAGTTTTTACGGAAACATGGTTGAATAGTGGCGTCCACGACAGTGAGATTTTTGACGACAGATATAAAGTTTTTAGACGCGATCGCGAAAGTAGTGGATTTCACAAGAAAAAAGATGGTGGGGGTGTATTAATAGCAGTTGCTAAACATCTTAAATCGTTTCGCTTACACTCGAGCGAATCTGACTGCGAGGATTTGTGGGTTAAGATTGAAATGCCTGATAAAACGGGAAAAAGCAAGATCTTATATATTTGTAGTGTTTACTTACCTCCGCCAGTCCAACAGAACATACTGAATCATTTTATTGCGAACACTAATAGAATTTTATTAAATCATAACGGCGATACAATTGTTTTGGGTGACTTCAACTTGAGCAGTTTGAGCTGGAAGCGAACTAACACCGTTGCACTAGCAGCTGAGACCTCTAACAGTAACCTGAACAACATGGTCACTGACTTTATGTCACAGAACAATCTATTCCAATACAACGGCAACAATAATAATAAGAATAGAATATTGGATCTTCTTCTGAGCAACGCACCTATCTCCCAGCTACAAGTATCTGTAAATCCACTATCAATAATAGACCCTCTACACCCACCCCTAGAATTCTACTTTGCGTCCGAGTATACTAAAGTCCTTCCAGAAAATCGCGAGGAAAAGTTTCTTTTCTACAAAGCAGATTTTCAAAAAATAATAAATGACCTTAACGGTACTTCCTGGTCAGACGAACTCTCGGCGTGCGCAACGGTAGACGATATGGTCGCTAAGTTCTACAAAATACTTAAGCAAGCTATATGTAAACATGTGCCTAAAGTTAGACCCCGCAACAATAACTGCAAGTATCCCTTTTGGTTCTCATCTTCATTAATTAAAGTGCTCAACGAGAAAAATAAATTCAGATTAAAACACCGCAAATATAGCAACCCTCGAGACCTACTTACATTTGAACTATTGCGTGAAAGGAGCACTATACTGTTAAAGTCGAACTATAAAACATATCTCGATAGGCTCGAGTTATCAGTGTCGTCGAATCCTAAATTAATATGGTCGTTCCTTAAACGTAAAAGAGGAACTAATACAACTTATCCTGCAGAAATGTCCCATGATGGTACTATTGCAAGTACCGGATCTAGCATTTGCAATCTTTTTGCGTTACAGTTTTCCTCTTCCTACAGTAAGGCACCCAATGTTGCCACGGTCCCAAGTCCACCTCATGTAGACTCTACCCATAACTGTCTGACTATATCATCGGTCACTAAAGATCAAGTCTACAGAGTGTTAAAAAGACTTGACGCTACTAAAGGAGCTGGCTCTGATGGCTTACCTTCAATTCTCGTCGTGCGATGCGCTCGCGCATTAGCAGAGCCACTATCCATGATTTTCAATAGCTCTCTACGTTCTGGCTCGTATCCGATGGCATGGAAGACCGCTTTAATAATACCATTGTATAAAAGTGGTGATGCTAGCTCCGTAAAAAATTATAGGCCCAATTCCTTACAGCCAATATTTGCTAAAATCTTTGAAAGCTACTCTTACTTGGCATATAAAACAGCAAATTGTACCTGAACAGCATAGATTTATAAAAACTCGTTCTACGGCAACAAACTTGACTTTCTTTGTGGAGGACCTTGTTGAAAGAGTCGACAAAGGCCATTCTTACGACGCAATATACTGACTTCAGCAAGGCCTTCGACAGAGTAAGTCACATTATGTTGCTGAACAAACTCGCATCCCTAGGCATCGCTGGAGTTTTTCTTAAGTGGTGGAATTCCTACTTAACCAATAGAAAATCCATTGTAGTAATAGGCGGACATAGTTCAGATCCATTCACTGCCATTTCAGGGGTCCCACAAGGCTCCCACTTCGGCCCCCTTTTGTTCAATATTTTCATTAATGATAGAATAAATTGTTTTAAAAATACGAAATTTTATATGTTTGCTGATGACCTGACATTTTTTAGGCGGTTTGACACAGATGCGGATAGAATGTTGTTTCAAAAGGATTTAAATAGGCTTGTTTCAGGGTGCGATTTTAACGGTATGAGTTTAAATGTATCAAAATGTAAAATCCGATTTACCAGAAAGAAAATTCATCCCCTTACTACAATTTACTACATCAACAGTGAGCCACTATACGAAACAACTCACGTCCGGGACTTGGGAGTCGTTCTCGATAGCAAATTACGCTTTAACTTGCACATAGAGCACATTGTTGAAAAAGGATCCAAAGCCTTGGGATTCGTCTTGCGTAACTGTAGGGATTTCAAAAAATCAACCACTAAAATTGTTATCTACACTGCTCTTGTTCGCGGTGGCCTAGAATATTGTAGCGTTGTTTGGAACCCACATTACGATATATATATTAAACGCATAGAAAACATTCAAAAAAGATTTCTGTGGCACCTGTCATATAGCTGCAACTTAGCTAAATCCCTACCCTCTTACAACGATCGTTTAAAACACTTTCACCTAACATCTCTATTTAATCGAAGAAAGCAATTAGACACCATGTTTCTGTATAAGCTGATAAATGGTAAAACTGATGCCCCTGATCTTTTGTCTCAGATTAATTTTACTGTTCCAAGGAGAATGCCCAGATCATCAAAGTATAAGCCATTTTCTGTAAAACCTGCTCGCTCTAATCTGGGTCATTACTCTCCTCTTAACAGAATTCTCAGAAATTATAACAATATTCATAATCTAAGCCTCGAAACATCTTTATGTAATAATTTGGCAAAAAAATCTGAAAAAGCTATTGATATATTTTCTAACAGCCTGCACTCATTTAAATTCTATATTCGTCTCTCACTGCAATGCAAATTTTAATCAATTTTATTCTATTAATTAATTGTCTTTAAGCAATTTTTTTTTAAACATGTTTCCATTTTAAGTCACTGTTAATTTATTTTGTTGTTTTTTAAATTCATAAGCTATATAATGTCACTTAATGTAATTGAATAATGTTTTTCTCTCTCTTAAAAATGTTGTTGTATTGTAAATCGCATGTTGTTTGCACCTATAAGTGAAGTGACACTCACCAATAATTGAATGTTAGTGTAATATTGCATGTATAGTGTTTGCTTCGTTGGTGCAACTAAATAAATAAATATTACGCATATCTTAAACTGCACCTCACTTGCCATGTATACTTCCCGTTTGGTCCATTGACAAAGGATGGGGTAATTTAAAAATGGGTCCAATATTATGATTTAAAATAACACTAAAGTAAAAAGAAGGAACATTATATGAAAAATGTATTGTAATAAATTACCTACTATACTTAAAAAGTAAAAAAAATTACAATTTATTTAGGTTGTTCGTTATTGATGGTAACATAGTCTAAAGTATAGATTTGTTATGTTTTAAAACTAGACTAAAACATACTATTAGTCTGTTAAAAATTAATTTATAGAATTCAGAATGTAGAAAGTCTATAGTGAAAAACTTTGTAATTTCAGGGGCTGTACGGGACTAACGGAGCCAGCGTTCCAGTTGTTGACTGCGGAAGTGTATGCTGAGTGGGTTTGTGACAAGTGCCTGCATTCTAAGAACATCCCTTTGGTAAAGTTTAAACCGTAGCGATGTGCCGCGCCCTCGCCCCCACTCCTGCCTATCAATGAACATAACTACACTCATCACAAGTATTTATTTCACTGTAAGCCTCATGCATTGGTTCATGTTAGTTATTTATTAAATTCGATTGGAAAAATCTTGGAATGATCTCAAGGATAGGATTAAATCATTATTGAAAATTGGGAAAACATTGGGATTTATGCATTCACACATGATTTTGTTTTAGTTTTGTACTTATGTTTGTAAAGATAATTACTTAAATTAACACACGTTTAAAACTGAAAGATCGTAAGTAGTTTTATCAAAATGTATCATTTTTCTACTCTCAATATTTTTATTAAGGCTCCCCTTATTCTATGCATATATTCCAATGCCTTCTAAAAAGATTATGAATGAATGAAAAGGAGTTAAACTGCAAAAAATATACCTAAATATTCTGTTATTATCATATTATTTATTTAAGTCTTAAAATTAGTACTTACGCTTTATCATGGTCAAAAGTTATTAAGCAATATTCAACACTAATTGAGATAAGTGAAGGAAAATGTTATTAAAACTTAATGATTTTTCTGAAAATATTATTGGCTGTAAAAGAAATGCATGGGTAATTTGCATATCAAAAAAAGAAGTGTAATGCTTTTGTCTAACAGCTTATTCAGTCTAGATTATTAAGTGAATTTAAGTACCCAACTGAAATGTTAAGCAATATAATGGTTCGAAATGAATTTCGAAGCCAGTTTGTGTGTGTGGCTTTAGCATCTGTGCATATTGTAAATACGTTTTAGATTAGTTTTAAGTCTAAACTTCCGCCTTATAATATTGTGACCTATATGAACATTCAAACGACGATTTGAATGCTAAATGTAACAATGTAAGGCCCTTTTACACTGCCAGCGGTCGCGTCACGATTGTGTTTCGAATTGTGATACTTTCGGTCCTGCCACATCGACTGGGTGCATTAGGTAAGTGTGAACTATTTGTATATTGTGAAAAGTGAAGCAATAATATTGTAAAAATATATAATATTAAAGTATTCGTTAAGATTAACGCACAAGGATTGCTGTACATGCCGAACTATGTAAACTTTGCTTATATTGTGACATATATAGGAAACCTATGGTCAGTTCAGGACGTGTCGATATGTTAATGTAATGTCCACTCTAGTGATGGAGAAAACTAATGCGCCTAAACTAATTAGTCTCTGTGTAAAAGGGCAGGTGGTCAAGCACACCGAACAAGTCTCACGACCGACCACGGTGTCGATGCAATGTGCGCTTTCTGTGGCCCTCACGGCGCTACATTTGCAAGGCGTTCAGAATTCACAGCGCACGTGTGATTCGCGTTTATTGGATAATAATGTACTTATTACTTTGGTGCCCCGTTTTGCATGTAATAATATACACGTTATCTCTACGTGAGTGTAAATACGATGAATCCATACGCTTTGTTAACTGTAAGACGATGTGTTTGTCAATTTCTATCTTTATTTGATCACTTTTCTAAGTAACGTAAGTTGTGTATATAAACGTAGCGTTAAATGTAATGAGATTATAATTCTGACGCGACGGCGTCTCCAGAATTATTTCGTGTTCGTTACTCCATTTATATTATGTGGCGGGAAGAAAGTGCCGCGCAGCTAACCATACGGACTGATTCTAAAATACGATATATTCTGGAGCCGACGTTCACAGAAATATATACTGAGTATTCATTTACTTTAAAGTCATAAATATATTTGTGAATAATTAACTATTTTATGAGATAAGTTTATACTTATGTGTAATAAGATCGCTCCAATTTAATCGCACAAAACAGATCTAAAATAGGCCCATAGATAGCTAATGTCATTTTGACAGTTCATAGATTTTTACTTAGAAAATAGCCTGGATATTGCAATAAACGAATGAGTAAAACGGGCAATAAATAAATAGAATCTTAATTTCTATTCCAAAAATCTTAATTTCTATCCCAACAGTATTCTACTTTTCTCTATATTTAAAGTTAATTTGCGTATAATAATTTGTTCCCCTTTAATTTTACTTCTCCGACCCAGTGAAGAAACCGTCTGTTCATATCAATATGTATCTGAAGTGTACTTAAATGTTTTTCCACGAAACCTAAAGTATAGCTGCATAAGACTATGTAAACCAGTAAATAATTACTTAATATTAAGATTTCATTTAAATATGCCTTCTATTAAATAGAGATTGTATACTTAAACCAAGGGATAACATTTTAAGTGCCTAAGCAAATATATTATAATATGGTGGAAATTAACATGAATTTGTAATAATCAATTTTGATCCATTTTATAAATCAGCCATGACATTTTAACAAATGAATTGTTTTTACTACTTAGTTATATTTTGTTTGTATTGAAGATTGCGAGATATAATAATGGTTTAGTGTGGTTATGACGTGCACGCATTGCCTGGTATTCGAGGAAAATATGACTTGGTCCACAGGCGTCAAAATTAATATCTGTTTTAATACACGATCCTCCAATTCTACTAACATTGTTGCTTGTAAGTTGCGTTTTAGCACTAGGCGGTGTGTTGAATAAGTTTCTCTTCAGCGGGGAACATAATGCATTGATATTTTAAATTGGAATTGCTGTGGTTGTTGTGACTCTTTTACACATGTTTTATTTTTATTTTATTTTATAGGGGAAGTAATTTTATGACACACATGTTTTTTTGTCAAGTTTCTCATCCTTTCAATGTCATTTTTGGAGCAGGAGAAGACACGTAACAATTGGCTCCCAGATAATGTATTCACTTGGTTCTCTTGATATGGCAACTTTCAATCAAGATAATCAATATTGAAATCGATTACTGTTACAGAAGTACCTGTGTTGTAAACAAAAATCTTTTAAAACAATTAGGTACATGCAGTACACGGTCGACTGTTAGTTGCAATATGCTCAGTGAATAGCCTGGAATGTTTCAGAGCTTCAAATTAAAAAGCCCAGTATGAAATTGCAATTGCATAATATGTTGAAATGGGGCGTCCTGGGTTGCCATGTGGGAGCTGCGTTACGTAGATAAAAATGACAATGAAAATTGGCATCGGAGAAAACTTAAATGTTTTGTAAATATATTTAAAACTTAATTACTAAACAATTGTACAGTAACTGGTAAATTAGAAAATTATGTAGAGTATGCAGCCATGAATATAATAATGATATAAATAACTAATGTGTTAGGAACATCACAATTATTTTTCAAGAGATAGCACAATATGGAGATTACGGATGCTATTCAAATCGCTTTTCTATGCGGGTTGCTAAATAAGCTGTATGTACTGCTCCATTACTTGGTCCACTGCTTATCTAAAAGTACCCAGTTAAAGCTCTCAGTTTATATGATGCCATCTGAATAACAATCGTAGCATAGACTAGTCTTATAGTTTTTTTGGAAAGCGCGGCTCAATAGTCTAGTTATCTAAGGCACTGAAGAAACAGCTATTAAAAGAGATGTCTTCTTTATTTTTATTATTGGCCAAACGTTCTTCAGGTCAACTAAATCAGCTGTTATACTTTAAATTGCCTTTGGACATAATCATGGTAAGCTACAATTATTATTGATGATTTTCGTCTGACTGGGCTCATTTACTACTGGACCATTAAAAATATTTGTGTGTTTGTATAGGTACTTGTCTGTAGGCAGTGTTAATGCAGCTACTTGTGACGTATTGACCAATGCACCTGTAACATCTCTATGTCGTGCTATTACTATGTACATTACATTTTCTCGTCTCGTATACATACGTCTTACATTAAATGCAACTGTTGTGAATGATAGCAAGTTGAAATTCAAATATTATATATTATGAAGTCAAATAGAACGACATCAATTGTCTTAAATTTGTGCATAGTTTATTTTGTATTATGTGAATAATAAGGAGCAATAATAAAATTGTTATTGAGGATTTTTCTTTTCGTTTTACAAATGAACATTTCCTCCCAGTTTCCTTATTAGATGGTGTCTCAATTTTATCTCGTTTATTTAAAATCTTTGGGTCGAAGTGTCATCGAAACCAGTTTTATTTTATGACGCTACAGGTCGAATGCTTCTCAAGCGTGTTCATCGAGTGGCCGACACATTTAAGCTGTTAAGGAAAAAACACCATTTTTTATCTAAAATATGTATTATGGCATACAATATTAATCAAATTATACAAATAGGTTTTTCAAATACATACATTCGTAAAAGGAAAAGCGCACCAAATGATATATTTGAAATTTAAAAAATTGATTTACCACTATCGCATAATCGTCTTAACTGTATTAACGTAATCCAATACATTTAACAAACCTACCAAGCGATTAAGATAAATAACCCCTTGTGAGTTAGAATATCCTTTTCCGTTAATATTTAAATTCAGATATGTGGAATGAATATTATTTGTACCATAACTAAGTAGGTACACGCTAAGCAATAAACAGGGATGAATAAACTAGGAATATCTCAATAATCCTACTAAACGGGCTCTGAACTGTTCACTGTTTTATATAAATGTGTGGATCGATATAAATTCGACCTTTCTATGACTGAGCTGTAACGTTACGACTTGTGTCTATTCAAGACAACTCAACACAGAAGTCGATCTCTATCCCACCGGTAATGCGACTTTTAACGACGTGTACATTTTTTACTCTTGTACACATACCGTATTCTCTTTGTTATGAGCCATAAAAAATATGTAAGGAACAACGCCGCCCTCTTACTGCCACTATCATTGACACGGCTTTAAATGCGATATCGATATATTTCATACAATATCTAATACTACAGTCAATTGTACAATTAATTATGTGTAGGTTTATACTAATCAGCAATGTAAATAATTTTGTTTTAAGGAAGTAAAAATATAAATCACTTTGATGTTAGAATAATAAAGGTATTAATATTGCAAATAGAATAAAAAATTACATTTTTTTAGTTCCACAAGTCTTTCAAGTGTAGAGATCTAAACCTTTATTATTCCGATAAAATTTAACCAATAATTTTTGTAATATAATTTTATTTTAAATAATATCACATAATTCATGAGGCGGCGTCCATTAAATTATTTATGTGATGAAATTTGTGTCAGCCCCCTCTCTCCCCCGAAATTTGGCGTGAGATTATACAAAATGTAAATATTTAATCTGTGATTGAGTTGATTTTATTTAGAAGAAAATATCTATTGTTTATGGGGGAACCCCCGTCCCGTCACGTGATTGGATGAGATTTTGCTCGACCCCAAAAATATCTCCCATAATTAATGGACACCCCTGAGAGTACAGTATACAAAATCAGTTGAGATGTAACAATACTAAGATATATAATATGTATATATTTACAATAAATGTTTCTGATAATTTAATCTAAAAGTATGTTTAGTTATTTATCATTATATTTATCAGTCTGTCCAGTAAGAAATACTGTTTATAGGGTAACAGATAGTCTTATGGCAGCATCTATATTCATACTAGGAGTAGTAGACTCGTCTATCT
>DWQT01002423.1:0-14201 GCA_018244895.1 Myscelus amystis hages | reverse complement strand
AGAGACTACTGAGAACCGAAAATTATATGCTTTAGAAAATAAGTTGTGTCTTACGGCTCTGGGATCTTGGTTTAATACTTCAACAACGTCATTTCAATGTGTTCATTTGTAAAAAGTAAGGTTGGTTTATTAAATGAAACACAAACATTGAGTGCGTGTTTAATATATTCAAATACATCAACATTACTCCGGCACTCTGTATCTAACCATTTTATAATCGCACTAATGTATAATAATTTAACCATTTCGTACTTAGTCGTTCCTACTGGAAAGCAATACTTAGTCAACATAATATCTACAGGTATTAGATAACATATCACAAACAACATTAACTTGTACATATTCTGTCATGGTACAAACAAACATGACACGGGTGCATATTTCTTACAGTGACAGTACCTACCTATTATAATCTACAGAGTGCTACGTTTCTCTTCGCAGGAAATAAAAGCATCAATTAAGAAAACCTGTGAAACCACTGCAATCTTTCTTTCAAAGTTGTAAAATATGGAAGGGATGGTATGAAAAATACGCAGAAACATTAATTAATTATGATTGTATTTTATGCTAGGTATATTTGGTAATATTTTCAGCTACATAGATAATAAATGCAGCTACTAATAAGTTATTTAAAATTGCGTAGACGTAATTATTATTTATTTTAATAAAGTTTCAATCTACGAGACCAATACTAAGATTTCTAAATTGTATGGAAAATTGATTTGTGTATGTTTATGTTATGGATAGGTTTACGAGTAAACGTAACATCTAGGCGCTAGTGCTTACTTACTTTCAGCAAATATTTTTGATTCTACTATATTACTCTACATCTATAAAACAAATTTCTGATAGGAGTCTTTATGTATACGCTACAAAGTGAATATTTAAAATTTTCTAGGTTATAATTTGATGAAAAACATTATTCTGTGTCGAAACTAGAATATTGAGGTCTCTAGAGATTCACGTTACATCTCCAGATGATACAAAGTGTAGGATACATAAAGGGACGAAAATACACGAATTTCTGAAAGAAAGATCACATAAGAGGATCGAGAAGTTAGTAACACCCTGTATCTTTCTAAACCTATATACTCCAGGTCAGTGAATTTCCCATTGATTAATGACCGCGACAGAATCACATGGAAGCTCGAAAATTCACTGAACGATTTACATAACGTTAACAACGCTTTACATAACTGACCACATTTTGATCAATGCTAAATAATTGTTGTCCCGATACAATTAATTGTTATCCCAATACAAGACTATAATTTAAATAGTAGGTGCAGTCAAACTCTAACAATCATAAGGATAGGTACATATTATTATACAAGTGAAAATATTAAACAGACAAATCATTTCTAATATATCTTAGTGTTCAAATATCAATATTACAGGTATTTGAACTTAGTTTATTAGTTCCGAATTTATTCTATTTTCAAATCGTTTCGGTTGACATGGAGCTATATGTAGTATGTGCTCATACAGAGATTATACCATCGTAGTTTTACAAAAGAAGATGAACAATTATTACTTCCATTGACCAACATGGGCATCAACCCTACGCGTAATCCTTTATCCTGCCCTCTACAGACTAAGATAGCGCTGCAGTATTTGACTAGTAGTACAAGTAGGTATAAGTAGTATCTAATGTTATATTGCTATGTATATACAAGTACCCCTAAATTGATTTAACCGCTTCATACTAATTAATATATCATTTCTTCAAATTATGAAGCTTAAAGCTTTGTAAGGGGTCTTAAAGTATGAGTAGAACAGAATTACCAAAATGTTACCATGAACGGTAACCATTAAATATAAGTTTATGACACACAATAGGTAAACTGTAATATTATTTCAAAAACGTAATGAACATAAAAACAACTCACCGTTTTAAATAAAATATTAGTAAATGAGAAGTATATTATGGTAAATTTAAACACCGCTCAGACTATTCAAATCCGTGAAACAGTTCTGCCCTTGCTCGTATTCCATAGAGTAAAATAATAAACTAAGAGAGATAAGTAATTAATCTGTGTGTTCAGTTACAAAATATCTCAATCAATAAATAATTAACGGCAAATCTGTTAAGACATTATTTTTACATAATAATGAAATCTTTAACAACCGTACCAACACACCAAATCCACCAGCGCCGACCTAATAATAATCATAACTTAAACTCGAACCATTTGTTTTTAATTAGTCCTAAAATACCTTTTGTACGTAGATACTTCGTTTTGGTACTTATAAAATAACATTTCACTTAAACGAAAACTAATAATAACTTTGTTTTGAATTAGATAACTAAAATCATGTAGTGCATAAAATAATATCTAGCAAACAGTGAGTTTCATTTTAATTATCACTAATAATAAATCTAATGTAAATAGTATGCTAATAGTTCGTCTCTAAATTGGCCTAAGTATATTTTATCATCTGAGATTGAAGCTAATAATTAGAAGTCGTTGTGACATTTTGAATAAGTATCCATAATATCTAAGTATCTATAAGACAACAGAGGGTTCCGAAGCTGAAACAGGTATATCTTGTAAATATAGAAAAGGGTAACTAGGTACATAAATTATTCTAAGTACTATTTTTCAAAAAGGTACAAATCTTCAACATTTTAAACATATACGAGTACACCCAGTAACAGTAATAGAAATGGCCATAGGGTATAGGCGACCAAGAATAAGGTATACAATATAAATATGTAGATAGATATTGTCCGCATGTTGTAGGTACAAAATCGTCAAAATTTTAGCTGGAAATCTCGCAGTTTGTATTATTGCATATATTGACTCAAAAGATAATATCTAAAGCCTAAGCGTTAGATTCCTTGAGATCCGTAAGTCTCGCGAGTTGAGCAGGTTCCAACTCGTCGGGGATCGAGGCTCGGCCGGCGCGCGGGGCCGCGGGGGGCGACTGCGGCGCGGTGGGCGGCCCGGACGCCACGGAGGCGCCGGCGGACTCGCCCTCGGACGCCGTGGAGCTCGAAGCCGGGTGCGGGGCGGAATCGGCGGGGCCCTCGTCCGAGTCTCGAAGACACACCGCGGTTTGCTCGGACAGCGAGGATTCCTCGTCATCGTTGTCGTCGTTGCGATCTTGCTCGTCAGATTGCACTCCGTTTTCTGGTGGGGGGAAAGGCTGTTCGGGCTCCTCCACCATAGGTGTGGCGGCCGTGATGACGATCTGCGCCACCCCGAGGCCGCAATCTTCGGTGGGCAATTCAACTTTTGGCGGCGCAGGCTTCGGCGGCGGAGCAACGACTTGCTCCTCCTCTTCCTACCATACGGAATACAAGTTTTTGTTAAAATTAACACATTTTTATAATTAGTAGGCATATTATTAAATTATTATTATCAATCTTTCTCAATTTTCAATTTAAACACTTTCTTATAAAAACTAAGGTATACGATGCCGTATAAAAGGATAATATAGGTAGTTGGCTCGAATACAATTTCACCCTTGAGATGCATAGCTTAACGAGTGTGGTCTTAACATGCAATATAATTTTACGGAAGTAATAAATATGTTTCTCGTGTCTAACGTCTCCGGTGACTAATGTCTTTAAATTCTAATTTAATATGACAATAATGTCATTGGTAAAATTAAAACACCTATACGATACGATAAGGTACGAGGGTGTCAATTAACCGGATTTTTAATATGCCAGAATATGATCGTAATATTTTCATAATCTTATAAAGTTTGTATTGCATACATTAGGTATATATAAATTCTTTGGATAGACGAATATTTTTATAAATATAAAAATGAATGTTTGTCTGCATGTCATTTATAAACTCGTAAACTATGCATTTGATCATGTGATGATTTTTAGCAAAGTTGTTGTGCGCGAGCCCGGCAAGGTGTCTGAGTCGATACGAACGATTTACGACAGATGGCGCCACTGCAATTGAAAAGAAATTGAATATTGGTATATATTTCCTTTAAATTTATTTTAGTCGCTGGCGTAGCAACGCGCGATGGGTACAGCTAGTATTTTATAAATGAAGTGCATACATCCGATAAGGTGTAACCGGGGCCCACTATTTGGATTTATTTAAAGTCTTCATGTCTACTGAAATGTTACAAAAGCGCTTTTTCACACTTTGTCATGCAATTAAAAAAAAAGGAACATGCTTTTTATACCACTATAATTATGTTGCCCAGCACTTAAACCCCTTGGGGGCGTTAAACTAATTACCATGTTTTGACATCACAAGTTGTCGCTAAATTTAAATTTATGCATAGATTTTGTGTTTTATAGTAATATTGTGAATACTGCAATAGTGGAGTATTAAAACGATGTAAGCCAACACGCCAGAGAATAATGTTCACCACATTTCTACATATTTTGGACTAGGGTAAAGGATGAAAGCGTTCGTAGGGAGCTTTAACGCGAATGCAGATAAAAAACGCTGTGTGGAAGTATACGATTCTGTTACCTCAGCTACTACATAGATGCCCGGATGATAGTAGCACTAACAGGTGCTTGTGGCTTTTAACGATTTTTAATAAAAACTTTACTTGAAATCAAAAATGTCTAGAATGCATGAACGCAGGAAAGGCTGATTTTATAATATACATGGGATTTGCTTTATTGTTTCTTGAATCATCCGTTAAAACCACATTTTTCAATTGTTTTCTTTATTTACGTCACCCGATATTATCTATACGTCTGTAAATATAAAAAATTCTTTAATGTTTTATAGGTACTTTCGTTGTTATATTTTTTTTATTATCTGCAATTCCTTTTTTAAATTAATGAGCTATTTATTATATAGGTACATACTCAGATCTCCGTGTGGCTTAACTTTACACTATGTTTAATACTTAACAACGAAACAGAAACATCGATGAAAAAAGTAATAAGCACTAATTTTACATGTCATTTCAATGATGATATAATATTAAATCTTATTTGGTGCTTTTCTTCGTTTTAATTTTCTTTGTTTTAATAACGATATTACTTTTTACATAAATGTCAATCATTTTCACTAAAAGGATTTGATATAAAATAAAAATATTAAGATTATTACCTATACATCCATACCATCAAAATTAACTTGCTCTACATTATAACAAAAAGATAAGCAACGTACATGTGTGGCTAAGCTATTGTTATCAACGACTATACTTACTTTATAGTATAAAAATGTGCTAATTATAAGTTAATGTTTAGTTAACAAAAATACTGTATTCCTATGCGAACATGTCTTGAATGTGCAGATTAAGAACTGATATACAAATATGCTATGAATATTGTCCCAAAAAACGTTTTTATAATGAGTATACGTAAAGTATGTACGTGTAGGTACGCAATGAAGTGTATTTACTTAGAACTAGCAGTAAACAAAAAATTAACACACACGTTTAATCACTTCTTTAACTGCACGCAATGTAAGATGAAGTGTTTTAATTAATAATGCTGTAGCTGAAAAATATTATGCTATTGTAATAAAGCAGAGTGAAACCAATGACGCCAAGCACACAGACCTACAATAAAGTAATTACGAAGCACAAACAATAGCGACCTAACGCAGGTACAAAAGTTAAATATTTCAAACCAAACCTCGTCCGAAAAATTATCACCAGCAACTTCATCGACTGATGCGTGGAAAAAATTTCAAACAAAAATAGAATATTAATATTGGGCACATATATACATATGTCGTACTGATATTATAAGATACTCATATATCAAAATATTGGATAAATCACCTTGTAGAAGTTTTATCTGACCGACCAGTTTTGATGCATCATCATTTCAGTGTAAAAACTCATTCGACGGGTATTAAAATGTATAATAGGTATAACATTATGGATGTTACACTCTCTATTGGGATATAGTTTAAGCTCGAATGAACTTCGCTGCATGCGCCCTATAATAACTGCTTTTTTATAATATTTCAGTATTGATAAAATACAGTTATTTATTACAAATCCTATAAAGAAAATTCATTTCTAGAAAGCCGACCCTTCACCAAACTCTCTATGCATTCATTTCGGTTCTGTCCACAATAGTAACTATCAGGTCATCAAGGGAACTAGGGGTAATAAAACTGTTTAAATTTTCATAATAATCGTCATTGCTAGGATTGGTCGATATCCAGCGCTACAATTTTTTTATGGTAGATTTTTTCTTTATAGCCACCTCACCTACGTTTCATGTAGTGAATTGTTATTTGTTGGTTGCTATAGAATCCATAAAAGCGGTCGTTTAAAGGTTATATAATCATGTATTACGTAGCACTAATGTTCAAAAACAAATTGCAACTGAACTTACCCACAATGGTGACAGTGGGAGCGATCGGCGGTTGTTGTTCGACAAATTGGGTGTCGTATTGCTCGTGTTGGTTCCTACTTAGCTCTAAATTAAAGCTAAAGTCTGGCTGACTGTCCATGGAGTCGCCGAGGTCGACGGGCGGCGGTGGGGGCGGCGCGAGCGGGGGGGCTGCGCTCTTAGTATTGTTGTTCTCGCCCACGATCACTAGCAGCGTCCGAGAGCAACAAATATTTCAGCCGAGGGTAGCACCCGACAGTCACAACTGACACAATGCGCTTTTCAGTACACCGACGTTATCAGTGATCTAGATGGAATGCACATTTGAACGTGATTTACCAGTAACAGCCATTAATTATAATTATTCCAAGTGCACTGAAAAGCGCCATAGTCAAATTTTAATAAACTGAGTTACAGATTCTTGTAAATTTACAGTAACTCATAAAATTAATAAGTCCTAAAATGGACTACAATAAAGAGATTAGACATTTGAAAGTCGGAAGAGGTGCAAAAGTGATCATAGAATGCTGGAAGATAGGAACCGAGGACACAAAAAAATAATATTAGAGCAAATAGGATTTGCGGTATTTCTGAATGGAAGACCAATATTAGAAAATTTTATTAACAATACCTATCAAGCACCTAAGCTTTTTAAGGCCCTAAACATTTTTTATTCGGTTGAATTCTTGAATATGATATATTTATATAGCGATATTAAGACATCTTTTGTAATTCAGTACGCTCGAGTGACTTTATCTCTAATTTATTTTTTAAGATTCTATACATGAACGTGCAAAAATGTCATGCATTAATGACGATATGAGATGGGCCCATGATTTTACGGTATGGAGAAATTATAATCCTATTATTTCTCTATTAATGTTCGAAACGTGCCATTCAATGAAACAGAGACGGTCCATTAAATACCATGCCAATTGGGAACCAAGACCACAACAATTTACCCAACCAGCCAAAGCTAACTATTGCATTTGAAACTGCACTTACACCGTATGCCCACTATTTATACCTATATACGTACATACAATACAAATATACGTAAACTGAGCTGCAAACCAGTTTTTTTCGAACGAGGACAACTTTACAAGGATCATTGTAATCTCAGATCGCTTCAGAAACGAAAATCACATCATGAACCTGATATGCTATAAAATATGGCCCATTTTTACTGTCCTTTACGTTGTTAACGGTTAATAATGGTAAAGAACTTAAATTACCACGAATTTATATAAATGTACTTAAGATAGAAAGTTGTCCAGGTGCGATAGGCTAGTGCACAGGAAAAGAGGGTAAGAGAAAAGAAGTAGGAGTGAGTGATTGATCTTACTTTCTTCGTCGAAACTTGCATCTGGAGGAGAAGCTGGCGGCGACGCGAACACAGGCGGAGCCGAGCTCAGAGGAGTCCAGTCATCACCGCCACTCAACGGTTCTCCGTTCTATGGTACAGAAGAATATTATCTTGTCAATAGGTCTTTGAAATTTAGCCGGCTACTGTAAGGAAATTGTACATTAGTTAGCTCACCTCATCACACTCTTCTATAATAAGCGACGGGAAGTTGCCGATAACTCCGTTCGCTTCACCACGCCACCACCCGTCATCTACACCATGAGCATTGCGAGACACGATGCGAATTATCTGTATTTTAAACACGTACAGTTTATTTTAGTATAGACAATTTCAAGTCTCGTATAAATTTCATTTTATGTAGAATTAAATTTATACCTGTCCTTCTTCAAGATTAAGTTCATCGGAGGCTTCTGCATCGTAGTCGTACAAAGCAAAGCAATATCCAAGGGTCGGCAGTTGTTCATGTGAAGTTTGTTGTGGTGTTTCAGTCGTCACTTTTTCCTCGGCCTTTGGCTCATCTTGTTTAGCAACTGGTGCCGAAATAACCGAAATTTGATCAGGTGACTGCACTACTTCAGCGTCCTCGCCTTCCACAGTATAATCCACTGACGAGAACGATATTTGAGTCACCAGACCAGGTGCACTCGAAGCCTAGAAAAAATATTTTGTTTGTATATTTTTCCCAAGACATGATGATTTTATTGTAACCCTAAGGCATATACCGTCACGCACCTGTTCACGATCGACATCTAGATAATTGTGAGGTACGTATCCTTCTTCTCCGCGGTAGTTGCGAGCACGGAGCCACCCATCGCCGTCGCCTTCGCCTACCACTTCCAACTGTTCATTCTCAATGATCGAAAGTTCATCGGGGTTTTGCGCCTAATTTGTGATAAAAAATAATATCATGAATAAAAAAATTTGAACAAAGCAAGAACAATAAAATAGCTTTTATAAATCTTACAGTGTATGAGTACAGCGCGGTACATTTATACAACGGGGCAGCTGGTGGTTCCGTTGTTTCAGGTACCGGAGCCTCTTCTGCTTCTGGTTCTCCCCAGTTAACTTGAGTAGGGTCATCCCAACCTACGGTCAGTTGTTCAATACGCATACGCTCCTCTTCCAAATCAGCTAAAATAAAATAGCAAATAAATATTCATAGAAGGATGTTGAAAATATCTATTAGGAAATTCGAAATGGCTAACTTAATTTATGGATTTTTACCATCAACTTCTTCTTCTTGTTCATCTTCGTTTTGCGATCCAGACGTAGTGCGCTGGTGTCCACCCGAAGTGGTTGCTACGCCTGAAGTGGCTGGTTCTCCTTCAGTATTATCGCTATCGTAGAACGAATCCGAGCTGGGTTGATCCTGATCAAATTTAGTGATTTAAAATCTGTGCACCGACACAATCAGATTTTGTTTATTTATTTTACTTACAGCGGCACCCGAAGCATCAGTGCGTACACTGAGTAGACTGCTGCTGCGAGGTAGGGTCTCTTGAACAGCCAACAAATCCACCTCTTTCAGCCACTCATCTACGGGAGCGCCGCTTGTCCTCAGGCATTCCAGCCTCGACTCATACTTGGCTTTTGAAGTTTCCGACCGCCTAATGTTTGAACGTAATTCGTCCATTTTGACTTCAAGATCAGGACCGTTTGCATCATTCGGATCCACCTAAATGAGAATTTATTGTAATTAAATTATAGTCACTAGAATTATATTCGTTTATTCAGCCTCAGCTGCAGAATACTTCTTGTCTTTTTTTTTCATTTCAAACTACGAATACTTCCTGGTACTCTGACAGAAAAACTACAGAAAATGGGTAAGTGAGCATTAAATGTACCTTTTGTCCCGCGTCACGCATTGCTTGGTAAAGATGTAGCTTTCTTGTAGCATCCCTCACCAAGGCGGTCTCCCGTACGACTCGCGTTGCCCAGCGCCGCGCCTCTTGAGCGAGTGTTTGGGACACGGATTCGTGCTCCATGGTAACAGTATCCACAGGATCGTTGTCGCACGGTTCAAATTCATACTGTGAAAAGATAAGTTATTCTGGAACACCTGAAGCTTTCAGCTCTATTAGAGTTTGAATTCTACAAACCGCATAATCAAGCAAAAACGAGAAAAAATCTAATGAATATCATTTGTAAGAATCACACAATTTTGCAAATCTACAACTCTTGAAATAAATTCCAGTTTTACTAAAACACAACTAGCTTACGTCAAATACAACTTCGCTTCTGACGAGTTTTTTAATCTTTTTCGCAGTGGACATCTTAATATTATTACAGTATGATTATTTGGGCTGGGAAGTAAAGGACTGTTTCTGGTGGCGGTCAGAGCGCGACTGACCATTCTCAGCCACAGCATTTCGACTGCAGCTTCGGACCCATATTCAGCCAAGGATAGATAAGCCTCTGACTTACTTTGCTTAGAACAACTCAAAGCTGTGCAGCAGAACTTTGTTATTTAGGACACTGGGTGCAGGTGTTCAGTAAATACGTTATAGCTTGGTCCAGTATTTATTGGAACATTAGTTAACGTATTGTATTAGTTTGCATTAGAAGTTTACATGGAACTAACGACGTTCCACTTTCAAGTTGTAAGTAATAGGAAAATTATTATGTGCTATTATTCAAACGGTGATTAACATTTTACATAAATTTACCTGAATGTGCTGTTTTAACACGGGATAATATAAGTAAAGGCACTGCAGATTATATTCTCGAGTGAGTTGTTGAGCTTGGTCTCTAATTTTGCCAAAAGAATGCTGGGTGGCCGAGCAGGTGAGCAATTCCGTGCGACCCATTAAAGTGAGAAATTCAGACACTTTTTCGTATACAGACGATTCCATGCTTTGCATGCACGATTGTAATTCCACCAGAAAATATCGGTTCTGTAAATAAAATTTGGTTACTGGTAGCACATCTAACTAAATCACAGTTCATATCAAATTGTATTTATAGTTGTTTTAAGAGAAGTTATGTCAGTAATTAGTCACCTGGTGCGCATTAGCAGCCGCTATGCTCAAAAGGTAATCATTCCTAGCGCCAGTGGACTTCTCTTCCAATTGGTCGCGACGAGACGACACTTTAGCGCTGTTCTTTTGCAATGAAGTGATAGATTGGAAGAACGAACCCTTCTTCTTTTTCAACCTAAATATTACAATATTGATTACAAAGACAATAATAGCAATCACTGTGTTATTGTTACAATGTACATACTCGTAGGTATCATAAGCAGATGAATAGTTAATAAAGTTCAATAGAAGATCCTTATTTTAAATTCCAAGGTAAGAAAGTTCCTCGAAAACTTGTTGCTTCTTTATTTTCCCGTCTTCATTCGGTACTGAGCAGGTAATACCTACTTGGTATCTAAACTTAGAATCTTTTAATAAAATAGGTAATTGCGTTCGTGTTTCATTAAGTTTCTATTAGCAAGAGTCCTAAATACTGATTTAGCAGACAACTTTATGTTCAGGTTTAGCTTTAAGAAGCTTCGGGAATTAAATTTATCACACAAATAAGTACAGTTCTAGACAAATGATTTTAACGGTGGGTACCTTATTGACAAAGTAAAAAAAATAGTTATTACTCAATACAGTTAGTACTTAGTATAAGGCATGAATGAGACTTATTCGTTATTCTTAAACGCAATACTGTAAGTATTATAATTAGGAAATTTACTAAATTTATTACTCTTCCCGGTGTTAACTGGCTTGTTTTACACTTGACATGATTTAAATAGACGCATCCGATTTGTTTGACGGAAGATCTTCAACCACTCCCCTTTCGGTTATTCGGATACGCTATAAAATTATCGTGTCATGAGTTGAACAGATTTTCATTGACGAACGTAATGTATAATCACGTACATTAGTCAGTACTAATAGTGGTCAGTAGGATAGACTTGACTAATATACATAGAAACACGAAAGCCATTCTCGTCTTGCATGTACCTACTGGTAAAAGGACTCCATGTTTGTTTGCTGCTTTTTACTAAAATATGATCTGGACTAATAATCTGATATTATTCTCATTGTCATATCTGTAAGATATGTATGATTCTGTCTATTAAATTTAAAACGGTTTCTTAACAGTAGCTGATTAAGTTTAGGCTTCCAATTCATATAATAGAGAAATGTTCCCTTATTCGATTGAATTAGGCCAATCTTGGTTTAAATAGCCATCGTATTTTAGGTTGCTTTGTTTTAGTCATTTTGCGCTAGAGCTTTAAATATTCGGACTTCAATTCTTCACATATGTGAAGAGTAACTGACGTTTTACTTTAAATGTGACGTTATTTGGGTCAAGGAGAGAGGGTTCGTTTTTAGTAAGTATCTAGTAAAAGTTTACTGACTACTTACTTTTCTTCGATGTCTTTGGCTTTGTCGCGAACATCGTGAGCCGTGTGCTCTTCGTCGAAGTACAGCTTCTTAGTCTTGTCCACATCCAATACCGTCAACTGCAGCTCCTTGTGCGCTTGGGCCAAGGAGTCAGTGCACTGTCGTACAACGTTTTCAAGCATTAAGTAGTATTAGGACACAATTAAATAACATTCTAAACACGTCTAGAGAGCAATTCATTATTATATTCCTTTCATTCGGGAATTACTAGGGTGACTGCATTTGTAGTCTACTATACTTTTGAAATTGTATTGTACATTTTATAACGAAATATGTAAGGCGGGTATTACGGATGTCCTCATTTAAGCAACCAGAAGCAGTTCCTGAAATCAATCGTATACGCTGCTAACATAATACTGGTATTTGAATACGTCTGGCCACTACACCCCATCAACCGCAACACAATAAGGTACTTCAACGGCTGGAATAAGCGCAGCGGTGGTGCCGCCCTAGCCGAGCTCTGGACAAAAGGTTCTATCGCATTCAACTCACGTGTATATTTACTAAACGTAAAAGAAATCCTCCCTAATAAAAAGAACCTGCTTACTGGACTGAAGTCAGTGGTCTAATTAAAGGCCAGTATTCGAGTAGCGATTCGCTTGCAATGCTCTTAAATTATAGACGTACATTTTTAGTAAAATTACAGATACTGAAAATAAACTCTTTGCAAAACAAACAGAAGTTCTTTAACAGCTTAAGGACGGAGCAATTTTAAATTTAAGGCGCCGAAAGTTCTTCTTCGAAGCTGGCAACCCGTTGGCCACTCTTCGAGTGCTGCGAATGTCCATAGGCGACGGTGACCACTTACTATCAATTAGCCCAGCTGCCTGTTTGTTAAGCTAAGTTATAAAGAAACAATATTCGCAAGGATTTGATGCCGTGGCCTAGCAACGGGAAACTTAAATTCAAACCATACTCGTATCATTTATTTTATGCAACTGCACTTTTATGAAATTAAAACTGGAATTCTATTCACAAAGTTGAATTAAAGTTTCCTTTAAAACACTGCTACCTACAACTCATGATTTTTTAAATTTAATAATGTGTTTTTTGTAATAGGATTGCACCTGGCCTATTGACTTAAGTACTGCTTCATAGTAAAAAAAAATATTATGAGGAGCTTTTCATATAATAAATACATTTTCCACTTCAGTTGCACAAGAAAAGGCGCTACAGTTCATCATAGACAACAAAGCAAATGATTACACTTGAAGAACTTTTTCTTTCACTCAACTGTTAGCCTTTTATAGTTTGCTTCTGTAAATATGCCACTCTGGCTTTATTATATTATTAAAAGCAATCGATTCATTAGAAGGCAAGAACTTGCAGTCATTCTGCCAAGCCGTAATATCCATTCAAAGAACTTATTGGTATCAGTTGTCGTTGTTACTTTGTGGAAACAAGCGGTGTGGCCTGCCTATTTTAACGACAGCCGGGCTGACGCAAAATTTCCATTATTTTTCAAATTGATTTTTGAATCACAGGAATAAATTTAAATGATTGCATCTTATTAATCTTCTTAGAAAAACAATCTTTTCGTCGGCCACCCACCTCATGCCACAAAGCCAAAGCCTTGAATACACATATTTTTGTTTGTATAATACATTACAGGTTTAATTGGTCCTATTAACATTGGTTACGGCAGCCTGTCAGCAATGATATCTTGTTTTACCTTTACGTACACTCATTTTATTTTATAACTTAAAAAGAGCCTGAGTATACCGTTTAGGTGTCAACAACTTAGTTATAAATAAAAGATATTAAAAATAGTGATCTATTAGATTAATCGCGCTACATATTATGGTCATTAAAGTGTTTATTTCTGTAGCGAGGAAACCTTAGCTCGGACTTTGATTATTCGTTGTAATTGGTTTGACACTTTAATAGAACAAAGCTCAGTCTTCGCTGCTCGTACATCTTATGTAAAAGTTTATTGCGTTATTATCTTTCTACTGTCAGTTATTTAACCTTCGCGTAAATTGACAAAGTTTCATACAAACTTTCATCCCCTATTTCTATCCCCTTGAGGGCAGAATTGATCTAAATCCTTTCTTAGCGGATGCCTACGTCATAACATCTACCTGCATGTCAAATTTCAGCCCGATCCGTCCAGTGGTTTGGGCTGTACGTTGATAGATCA